>JAMKCH010026584.1:0-19460 GCA_023653785.1 Ophioderma brevispina
TTAAGTATGCATCGGAAGTAAATATCTTCTGCAAAATCAGCAACAAAGTATTTAATTAATGAAAATATTCAACCTACATCTTATTTACCTTATATACCAATTTTGCTGACAAGTCACATTTTGCCACAGAATTCTGTAAATGGGGGCTGTCACCAACCATACACCCTCAGGAACGGCCCTACATATAGACAACTTGGTTTCATTCCAAACAGATTTTTTGGTTGTCGATATAATCAGAAAGACCGTATTTATAAGGAATATGATGCGTGTTTCAAAACAGATAAACAAGACGTTGTTGTAAAAATACAAAACCATATTTAGCATTTTTAGTAAACTATTAACATGTGTTAAGTAAACTTATCAGAATGTGAAACAAAAACTATTCAAGTATCTCTCCTAGTATCATAAGCTGAATGTGTGACCTAGCAGTTCATGGTCACATAGTGATTTTAAAATCTAGACCCCCCGTGCGGGATCCTAACTTTAGGAGGGCATAAAAAATAGGCCCACAGCAGTGGCGTAGACAGAGGGGGGGGGGGGCAGGGGGGGGCAGATGCCCCCCCGTGGGGAATTTTTTTTCCCCCCCCTTGCCCCCACCCTGACAAATTAGTGATTTACATAGGCCATATTACATATACTAACAAATTTTACTTTATGCTTGCCCCCCTGAAATGTGGGTGCCCCCCGTTGCCCCCCTGAAAAAAAAAAGCTGCCTACCCCAATGGCCCACAGGCATGCAGTTTTTGCATCTAGAGCATTTAAACACCCTTAGTCAGGAGAACCTTCATGTGACCGTACAGGTTGAGTATGGACATACAATTTTTTGCTGAAAATGATAGATTAGGGTGTGTAGAATTAAAGAATCTGCCGGGTGCACCTGGGCATCCTTGAGCATTTGAGAAATCCAAGATGGCGTCGCCATAATGATTAATTATCTATTCACCCTATATTATCAAACTATGGAGGTACTAGATATACTATAGGATCCAGTGCAACAAAGTGTATGGCCACCTTAAGGGGGGCAATTTCGTGTAACTTGCGGGAATCAGGTTTGATTCTCGCCAGGTAATTTTGCGAGAATCAATTGATTCAGACCTATTTCGGTAAGATTATGAATTAATTATAAGGAGGAAATTTTTCCCATGCTTAAAGGCCGAATCAGAGATTTCCTGAGGCGGGCGCCCTCAATTTCCAAAAAAATCCTGTTTTTTACTGTACATAATGCTGGTCAATATACTAATCACTTAGTGAAATTGCTAAGCTTAAATCGAATTACTTCCTATAGAAAATCACAACCTTTGTTTAAAAATTCAGCGATCCGGAATTTTTGTTATACACAGTATCCTATGGGACGTAGACACATCCATAAATGTTTATGCATAAAAACGAAAGTCCGATTCATCTCAAAGTCGGAATTGTGCATTTAGGGTACTATCTTTAGTTTAGTTGACTATTTTCATTATTACACAAATAATAATATTTCGAAATCTTGAGTTCAGACTTTAAATTATATTTTGGCGAACGTATCATTATTACAGTATTTTAACGGTAGAATAAATCTAAATACAGAAGGCAGAAGTAAATTATTAACAATATTTTAAAAAACCATATAATTTGAGCTGGAAATGTTTAATTAGGCCTAACTGGCTTCGAAATGTGACAATACTGAGGCATCGACGACACTACACAAAAAATACAAGTTAACTACTGCCGATGAGAAGACAACAAATATTCACTACAAGTATGGTCCCACGTTGAGTTCTTTACTCACATAAATTAGTGAAAATTAACCAAAAATTCCATCTCTCAGATCTAGGTGGAGTACTCAGAGTTCTCATACCATCCATCCAGCATAGACTTCTAAAGCAGATGCCGAAGCAACTTGGAAGACAAAAATCAAATATTATAAGGCTTGGGATTTGATTTCATTTTCTTTACTATTTGGACTTATTACGAATGCACTCAGTTGAAAAAAAAATCAAGAATCAAAGATGCATTTAATTGCACAAAATGCACAATTTCCGAAATTTGCGCCTTGAAAGCATGCCGGAATTCGCAACAGGTGGCGAAATCCCTCTTCATATTTGCTGTCAAAAAAACACAAAATTACAAGGTTTAAGGCACCGTTAGAACTCCCATCAGTATGAACGGTCTCCCTGCTAAATTAAGCATTTCCTCAAGAAATTTCCATAGCGCTACAGAACCGTCAAACCAACATCAAAGTAAAGCAAAGGGCTTATAATTTAGGGGGGCAGTAAAGCGAAAAACAAAGGAGGACTGGAACCATTTTTACGCCGTTCCGTAAAATGGTTAAAAAAGAACGAGGAAATCATATAGGGGATATATTCGTGAAAAAGTTTGGCATCTACAAGCAGAGGTTTAGCTTTATAAATCATCAGAAATGACAACACTAGTCTTATGCTCTTACAGACCCGATAGTGGTAAGTTATTAGGATCGCCTGCGAAGGCCGAATTATTAGGTAACCAATTCAAGTCGCAGTTTACTATTGAAAATTTGGAAAATATCCCCACTGAGCCTGAAAGCGATGTTCCATCTATGCCTGAAATTGTCTTTGAGGAAGACGGCATAAAACTGTTATCAGAGATGAATCCAAACAAAGCCTCAGGCCCAGATGGGGTGTCGCCCAAATATCTAAAAATCACAGCAAATGAAATAGGCCGGGCACTCAAAATATTATTTCAGCACTCATTTGACACTGGCGTAGTTCCAGCAGATTGGTTGCTTTCAAATATCACCCCTATTTATAAAAAGGGCGATAGGACAAACCCAGCAAATTACCGTTCAGTAAATCTTACATCTGTCCGTAGCAAAGTGTTCGAACACATTTTAAAGTCGCAAGTAATGAAACATCTGGATAAGTATAACATCATATGTGAAAATCAACATGGCTTTCGCAAAAACCATTCATGCAAGACGCAACTTATAAATACCATCCATGAGATTGCGTCTCAAGTCGACCAAAGAAAACAGGTCGACGTGATCATAATGGATTTTGCGAAAGCCTTTGATAAGGTTCCCCACCAAAGACTTTTACTGAAGTTAAATCGTTATGGGATACGTGGCAAAGCGTTAAAATGGACCGAAGCATTTCTGACAAAGCGCAAACAATGCGTTGTTATTGACGGTAAATGTTCTCAGTGGGTGGATGTTGACTCTAGTGTCCCACAGGGCACAGTCACAGGACCTACAGACTTTATCGTCTTTATAAATGATCTGCCGAGCAATATAAAATCAAGCTCAAAATTATTTGCTGACGACTATATCATATATAGAGTCATAGCCGGTCCTGAGGATGCTGGCATATTACAAAATGACCTAGATAAGTTGACAGCCTGGCAAGGTAGGATGGCAGATGATGTTCAATGCACAGAAATGTTTGTTTTAAGAATAACTCATTCAAGATCTACAACATATATATACACATTAAATAATACTACAGTGGCTGTACAAGAAATATCCATACTTAAGAATTACACTTACATCAAATCTGAACTTGGAATGCACTATTCACAAAATAATATCTAAAGCATAGAACTCTGGGGTTTGTCCGGCGAAATCTGTACTCAATGCAACACAGATTTGTTAAAAAACTAGCGACAAACGCTAGTCAGTCCCTGTGGGATATGGTAGTCATAGGGGACCACACACTAAGGAATCCATTTACAGAAGTTGGAAGGGGTACAAAACAGAAGTTCACGATTTGTAAGGGGTGTATTATGAAGGTTACCGTCGCGTAACAGCAGTGAAAAGGAAAACCTGGATGGGATACTTTAGAACTCAGACGGAAAGTGACAAGCAATAAACCTCTTCATGAAACACTCCTGGGTCGCCTCGCATACCGTTACGAAAGATCGTGCGCTCCGAGTCACACGATCTTCTCGACATAGTCATTTACTCAGATCAAACAAATAAAAAAAACTGTCTCAAGTACTCCTTATACCAAGGGACATTGGAGACTGGAACTCACTACCCAAATTACATCACCCAACATAGAGGATAAGCAGAATTCAAAACGGGAGCTAGGAAACACATAAATACAGCCAAGAACTAAAGAAAACCAACCGTCGTCATTGAAAGTGGCACCATCCCGACTCGTTTTACCCCTTTTAGGGGTGTTGGTTAGTAAACAGACCAGAACCAGAACCAGAGAACGTCGGGAACTAGTCTATACTTCCCGCAACACTGTTTACATTTGCAGACTGAAAAGGTAACATCGAGCAAAGCATTTACCACAACCTAGATATAGTACTTGGAATTGCGGATACAATTGTTTTTTTGTGTACAAACTAATGTAAACTAGACAAGAGTTATTTCTAACTTAAGATTTTTATTATTGCATAATGTTAGTAACGTTTTAGAATTGAGTTTGCCGTTTTTATAATTGTTTTGCCGTTTTAAAATGAAAAACTGCAGTTTTTATATGGTACACTAGGGCACATGGTAAAAACATGGCGTTTGATGTGGAATGGTAACTGTATGGGGTCAGGTCAATTTTGATTTTCGGAAACACAGTTACTGTTGAGCGACGACTATGTACGGACTTCTGTCATTGTAAAGTAGACTCGTCTTAATATTGTGTTTGTTTGACATAAAATCGACGATTTCATGAGTTCTTGAAGAAAAAAAAAATTCATTGTTGGTGATTCTCCTATTTTATATAATCGGTAGGCCAAGCATTAATTTTTGTTCTTGACTGATTTTTTTCTCTTGACTGCATTTTCTTGAAGCGAATCAACTCTGATGATTCGCGTGTGAACATACGGGCGCGAATCTTTACGCGAATCGATTCGTGGATTCGCGTCGAAATTGCAGCCCTGCACTTTAACATTAAGTCATACTTCCAAATTAAAAATGGAAGCCCAAATCCAATAATTTTTAAATATCGCCTATACAGCAAATACCTGCCGATAAAAATAGACGTGAAGTACTAGGTTATGTTGTTAGACCAATAAGGGAGCGCACCACTAATGACTCTCACATAGTAATACACGCATTTTTGTACGGGTCCGGGTACAACACAACTCCCTGCAATACTTGAGACATGTGGTTGGTATCAAAAGAAAAGCGATTTTTCTGAAGATTTTAGGAAATTCGCTTGAATATGGGGTTGACCATCACGTTCACGTTATTTTCACATTAAAAAACTCAATAGGTGAATTTACCACCCCGCATCACTCATATATAGGAATGGAACACCCATGCACATCGGGGGCCGTATCTTGGGTTTGCGTGAAACCTGATTTTGTGTTCATGTTAAGCAATGTTGACATCAATTTCTATCGTCCATGTGGAAATCATGCGATTTGTAGCTCCCGTTATGAAGCAGAAATGGACCAGTAGGTAGAATTTGTCTAAGCCTTGCAATTTTTTAGGCGACTTGCGTTATTACATACAACGTTGATGAATTAGTGGTGCGCCCCCAAGATGTATTTTAATACTTTTATAATTGTAACATGCGTCAAATCAATATGGGGCAGCCAAAAACGTGAACATCTTCAAAAAAATACTTGACACAAATTATAAGTAGGTATTTAAAGCATTCATCAAAATCAATGTGCAAGGACATTAGGAAATTACCTTTGATCCGAACCAATGTACAACATACATTTCAATTTGTTTAAAGCGGACAAAATCGAAATAAACTAATATGGTGCCCAAAGTTGTCAAAATACATAGGAATTACAGTTTTCACATTATAGTGAACTCAATTTATAATTTGAACCATTTTTGTGTCGCCTTGCTTAAAGGGGGTGGTCCAATTTAAAGTATATAAGTTTTCATCTTGATAGAAATGGCCCAGGGGCGGCACCAGGGGGTGGCAGGGGGGCGGCCCCCCCCCATGACCCCACTGAGATTCTTCAAAATTTAGGGAAGGAACCGGTTTTTGCGCAAAATTACGGATTTTTAACCAAAATGAGTTCATTTTGTACTGTTTGTGTTCTCGCCCCCCCCCATGATTGTTTCGCCCTCTATGATTTTACCCTGGCGGCGCCGCACCTGAAATGGCCTTCACCAAAAAAACCCCATCTGTAAAGTTAGTTGCCGATATTTCAATCCGTTTTGCATGTGACAGCTAGAAACGTGATTTTGTGAGCCCCATAGGAGTACTGTGTAAAACTAATATGGTCGACCAAAATGGAGAACACTTCGCTCAGAACTCTAAGATTCACAGGGTAAATGAAGAGGGGGAAAAATAGCGCTTTCTTTGATACCAAAATTCGACCACTTCCGGTTAAATCTGGGCGTCTGGGGACGATGGGAGGCTTATTAGCGATGGGCCCATCTTTAAGGCGGAAGACATAGGGATCACTTTGTCCACTGTAGGTTGTAGTCTGTTGTTGATGTTTGTTTAATGTTAGTGTTGTTGTCGGTGTTGACAAAGGGTTACATTTGCTGTAAATCCGCATACTTTGATGGATTTAAACCAAACTCGAGTCATAGATGCACACTCCTTCCCGCATTGCTGATGAGGTCAAAGGTCACATACCAAGATGGTCAAAGGTCATGTGAGGTAATTGTATGATAGGCTGAAATGTAAAATTGACCTAAAATTGAAAGTGAAGTCAATTGGAACCCAAACTTGAGTTAGTCATCGGTGCGCAACATTGGATTCCTCATTTGTTAATGAGGTAAAGGGTCACATCAAAGGTCAAAGTAATGTGAAGTCAAGTTGAAAGATCGCCTAAAATGTAAACTTGACCTAAATTGAAAAGTTGAACTTCAATTGGGAATCAAACTTGAGTCATAGTGGCAACCATTGGGATCCCCATTTGTTGATGTGGTCAAAGGTCACATGACAAGGCCAAAGGTCATATGAGAACTATCATTACAAACCGCGACGGCAGGCGACACATGCGGTCTAAGGACCGATGTATTTTTATTTATCGGGATTACCTGGTATCACTTGGTTATGATCATAGGTACATTTCTAATTGTTTCATTGACACAATAATTTATACTTGAAGGTAATATTTAGAAATTTGTGTCAAGTATTTTTTAAAGATATTCACGTTTTTGGTTGCCATATTGATTGATGCTATGTTACAACTTTAAAAGTATCAGAAATACATTTATTGTGTCTAACAACATAATCTAAGTACTTCATGTCTATTTTTTATCGCAGGTATTTGTTGTTATATAGTATATTTTAAAATTATTGGATTTGGCTTCCATTTTGAATTTGAAGTATGACTTAATGTTACAAGTGCCATACACTTGTTCATTGGATCCTATAGTACATCTAGTAACTCCATATAGTTTGATAATATATGGTTTAATATATAATTAACATTTATGGCAATGCCATCTTGGATTTCTCAAAATGCTCAAGGATGCCCAGGTGGCACCCAGCAGATTCTTATTCTACACACCCTAATCTATCATTTTCAGCAAAAAAATTGTGTCCATACTCAACTTTACGGTCAGGGCATAATTTGGACCATATCCACCTGACTACTTCAGCAGCATGGATCCATAGCTGTAACCCCCCAAAATTTGAAATACAAAGTACTTCCATAAATCAAAATTGTTGGTATTCTCAATTTGTAACAAGTTGGTGAATAGCCATGTGCAGTACAAAGTCATTTCTGATTTACTTGAAGACGCTTAAAAAAATGGTACTAGTACTTTGTGGTCGACCAAAATGACTGAAAATATAATCAACACATTTTAAAATTTTGTTGCTTGCTTCAAAGCAACCATTTCTTTGGGATTTTGACTCTGGGATAAAAATTAAAGGAGTCCAAAATTTAAGTCTAGAACTCAAATTGCACATATTTTTGTATGGAATCATTTTTCAACAACTCTCATTGCTGTGTGTGCAGAGTTTCTTGTGTTAAATCATTCATTTTTATGAAAGTGACTCCTTGAAGATCATTTAGACACCAAGAACAAATTTTGCACTGTTCATATCAAATGTCATGACAACCTTTTTCTCCTTAAAATAACTTCAATCCATCAATCTTTACCCATTTTTCGATCTGATTGTCAGAAAGCTATTGCAAAGCAATGTCAATGGGTTCTAGACACACCATGACATTTACAGTAACATAACTTGACCTGTTGGTTGGGCTATATCAAAACAAAGGAAATTCCTGTCAAAATTGATGGTAATTTTAAAAGCAAATTCTTATTTATGGGTCAATTAGCATTAACTTGTTCATTCACATTGAGAATATGATATGTCTGACTTATATAGGAACAAGAAATATGATACCATGCATATGTACTTTTAAAGACAACTAGGCTGCCCCGGGTTTCGCTATCACCTGGCTTTTGTAAAGCACTACTTGTTTGAAAACCGTTCTTTGCGATTACCTGGCCTGTGGGGCATGTATCTGCTAACCAATCAAACTTGATCTGGTCCGGTCCAAGCTGCACCCACCCACCAAGTTAAGAGACCGTACAACCCACGGCCTCAGAGAAAAAAGGGCGGGCAGGCAGACAGACAGACGGACAGACGTGGCCTATTATATGTGGATAATATCAGTGAAGCTAGCACCGGGGGCACTCCCACTTTTGGAGGTGATGCTTATGTAAGGCTGTTTTAAAATGGAGATCTTAAAAGATCTCCATTTCCAGCATCATTGGCACCCAAAGACCCCATATTTCACCACTGTCACCCAAAGACCCTTATTTTTGTAGAAAATTTTGCAAAAATTTCACCCAAGATCAGATTTTTTGGATAAAATTGAGCCATTTTGTCACCCGAAAACCCCCTATGGCATTTTGGCTGCCTCTTACCTAAAGACCCTATTTTTTGCACGACCTCTGTCACCAAATGCCCCTGGTTTTGGAAAGTGCCAGCCTTTTTTTTAATACACCGTACTATTTGGTGATCTGCTGGTGTGTATATATCACAGAGAAAAGAGGACTGTGTATGAAATGGGAAGGTTTTGGGAATCTCTTCATCAATTGAAAGCTTATCAGAATTGGTATTGCAACTACCTCAAGAGGTTAGAGGGGAAATGCCACTTCCTTTTGTCTTTTAAAAATCAATCTTTTAATGTAAGTTTATTGAGCTCTTCCCTTAAAGTGTTCTGGTGACTTTGTGCTTTAATGTAACAAGGATTTTGTTGTCTGTGGTTTTCTTTTTTTCTATACAGGAATCTCTTTAGCACACAGAAAAAGTGTGCTGAATCTTCTTTAGCACACAGAAGAAGTTAGCCGACAGATTTTTTTGGGCCCACATAAACAATGGCATAACGGACCTTTGCAAATTTGGGGGAGGGAGGTAAGAACGGGTGCCACGCCATTTTCTGAGGGTCAACTTTGGGTCCTCCCCATAATCACTTTACAAATCAGTCCGTTTCATGGGGGGGGGGCTGGTGGTGCGAACAAGGGTTTTTGAGCAGGGGAGAACTTTCCCCTTGTCCCCTGCTTGTTAGGCACTACATATAAATGACACAATCACATTAAATGCCACAATCACATTGACTCTTACTTTTTGTAGACATTAATATTCACAACACAGAGTAAACAGTCATGTTATGTGATGTTTCTTTCCCATGGGTAAACTTTCATGACACTCTAGTTGGAGAATTACAATTTCTTGGCCAAGTTGCTAAGTACTCCCGCTTCCCCGCTAAAACGGTACACTACTGGGTTGTATGCAGATGCACTTCATGCAACAAGCCACACGTGCGTGTGCGATAGCCAAGAAATTATTACTCAAACTATAGGTGACGATATATATTCCTAGCTCTTAGAGTAGCGACAGTAAGCATTAGCAGGGCTACACATGTAGAGGGTTGGCCATTATTGGTATGGTCAAAGTTCAAGTATTTACTTATAAAAATAAAATTGTGGTCACCTGAAAATGCTTGTTTACCTCAACTTTTATTTAATACTTTGATAGGGGCTGCATGAATGAGAATTGACAAATTTGACATTCCACAAATTGAAATCAAAATTCAGTTTTTAAAAACATACAATACAGTATTTAATTGTAAACATTTATTTTCCTTGTACATATAGTCTGTACTGTATTTGTTTAGATTGGTACCCTTTTCTTCAAGCAACCAGTGAAGTGTGAATTAATTTTCCAGGTTACTAATATATATTTCACTGTGACAATTGACATGGAACAAATTATAAATTACTAAAAGCTGTAACCATAACAATTGCAATAATTACTAGCAATGCTTGATTAGAGAAACCTGACATAACAAACTTTAAAAGCCTAAGTGCTTGTACATTAGATTGAATGGCTATGCAAATAAAAACCATACAATGTTTCCCATGTTGATTTTATTAATGGGTGACAATTACTAATAATTTTGAATATATAACATTGCCAGCAACATGTGCAATAACTTGTGAGCAGTAATGTACGAATGCTGCGCAGTTGGGCAGATATTATGTCATGAAAATTAGTGTCAAAAATCCATACTCCAATAATGATGTGCCAAAATTGCTTGTAGCCTGAGGGAGGTTCTCACTTTTGGTTTAGACAGGGATGTGCAGCCAGATGTTTGAACCACTACCTCAATAATTATACCAAAAATGAAACAGATTTGCTACCCATCCTTATACTTTAAAGCAGCACTGGCACATTTTCACAAAATATGAAATTTCTTCAATTTGCTTTTAAATGAGTGTAGGCCATTGGAAGAATAGAGAATAGAGATTTTGCACATAAAAATAATATACTCAAAAACAAATAGGGACGTTAATAAGAGGTTAAAGACATCCAGAAAATTTGTAGGCTAACTTTTAAGTTTTCCATACTTTTAATCAACAAATGTGTATATTACATGAATACCATAGACTTGTACTCATTGATATTAAAACCACAAAGGTCACAGACCGGTTAAACAGGGTACATGCCATGGGAAACATGCATACGGCATGCATTTTCTTGTGTTAAATTTCCGTCATCTGCTGAATTAATGTCGCCGGCGACATTAATTATAAAATTGTTTCGTTTACCCATAAGCACGCTGATTTGGTCTTAATCATTTCAGGTGAGGGCTAATGTATAAAAGCTTTACAATCATGCAAAAATGTCAATTTTGAAAAATCTTGAGGCCGCACTATTTTTCAAATGTGCCAGAAATGTGCCCTATGTGTCTTCCTGCCTTAAGGTAGGATTATCGGCTACGGCTTCATGCCCAGATCTTGTTGAAATTCTCATGAAATGTTGGTATTGGTAAAAGAAACATATGTGCCAAATTTCAATTTTTTCCAAAAAGGCGTTTTAGAGATATGTCACGTAATGCGTTTTCAAATTCCCATAGACTTTGTACAGGGGCTGATTTTGGCAGTATAGAAAATGACCAAAATGGGGCAATTTTGTGAAAAACTACACATTTTATTTCAATTATTTCTCAAGTAATTGATGAGTTATAAGATTGGCGTTTGTTTTTAATGGTTAAAGAAATATCAAAAATTAATACCATTTTTTATTTTTCTGTGTGTCATCAAAAACAAAGAACAGGTGGTTGTAACAACACTTTTTTGTTGAAGTATTTTAGAAATACTGACGTATCCACTTTTCATAATTTTTCCTAGAAGAAACTACAACTCCCTTGGTGATGAATAAGGTGTCATATGAAAGGAAATCAAATTTAGAAAATTCTCACGTTAGATTTTGCAGATTGAGTGTTTCTATTTGAAATAATAGGTGTTTTTAATTTTCCCTAAATTATTTTTCCCCAAAATATTTTTTTCCAAAGAATTAAACACTTGGTTCAAAAAAGCCAACGTGAGATTTTTAGGTATTTTGTTTATATGCACATCCATAAAGTTTCAGCTTAAAAGCACCTTCCATTTAGGCTGGGAAAAATTATTTATTGTAAAAATTAGGGAATTTTTAAATAATAAATAAAAACACTAAAACAAATCATGCAGTCTTAAAACTGCAAAAAAAATGTGGAGGAGGGTTCAATCCTTACAATAGTCAAGTTTGGACTAAATTGATTAAGGGGTTTTGATTTTATGGTCATTTTTCTGTAAGACCATTTTATCCGATGATCCTACCTTAAGGCAGGTGACACAAAAAGCTCAGATTTATAGAACAGTAGCTAACTTAATTCATAGGTATAGAGATGGGTGGTTTAACAACTTGATTTAAGGGGGATCTTTGGTGCACAGTTGGCAAAAATAATTATTTTTTTCCTTTCTTGACCAATGACCCCCCTTAAACCAAGTACCCATAGGGCTAGTGGCATTATTCTAGTTCAATGCATAGTCCAATAAGTATGTTTTAATTTGCTTTTCATCCCATCTCTTTAAGATAAATCGTTTTTGAGAAATCCTTGCTACAAGGATGACATATCCTTAAAATTCACTTTCGAGATATCGGCAATTTAGTCTAGAAACACTGTTTTTCAAGTTTTAGTATATTTTAGAAATGTTATTTTATGTTTATTATTGATTAGAAAATAAGTGCTTGAGTTTTCACAAATAACTGTGGTAATTAGAGATCAAAAGCTTATTTACTTTTTAAGATATGAGTTTTATAAGTGGAAAAAAATTAAATATCGCAGCTTGAGAAAACAATAAAATACATAAGAAATATCATAAGAGATTTCAATATACGAAGTTACATTTTTGACCATAACTTTTGAACGGCAGCTCCGATTGTTGTCAAACAAAAAGCAATAGAAAAGTATTATTTTCCTTAATCTCAATATGTAGTTTTTATCCCCCTGGCTTGAAAAGCAGAGGTGGATATTGCGAGGGTGCGCATGTCTGCATGTATGTGTATGTATGTGTTTGTTCCAGTTTGGTTAGGTTTTTGTTAGGTTTTCGTTTTTTGTGTCTCCTTCGAAAAGTTGAAGTACGATTTAAACCAGACTTAAGACCTGTACAATAGGGATTCCTTCATTTGTGGATGGTGTCAAAGGTCATGGACCAAGGTCAAAGGTCACCTGAGGTCATGTTCCAGACTGCCATCTTGCCGGGGGATGTCGCAAGTTTACTTGCAGTGTTTTTATTTTTAGCCTTCTGAAGGGGTAATTCCACCTTAAGTCTGAATTTGATGAAATGCGCGTGTATGCGCGAAAATCACAAAATTTACTTTAATTTTGCCAAAATTTAGACTGAAATTGGTCAAAATTGCCCAAAAAAAAGGGGTGAAAATGCATATTTTGGTCAATATCGTCCCCTTATTTCGAGCCAGAGAGGGCAACCGTCCCCTTATTTCGAGCCAGAGAGGACACTATCAGGATGACTTGGGACAACCAGGGGTTTCCACGCTTCTCTTATCAAAACTGCAATTACATGTGCAGGCATGATTCTCCATGAACATGTGACCGACGACTTAACGTCCCCTCCAAAGGACGGGATATTCGTTTGGTCAAATCCAAACGAACCACGGGGAAAGCAGAATTCCAGTTTTAATCAATAGTTAAAATACAAATCAAATCCAGAATTTGGTACCCAAATTAAATCCCAGCAAGTGGCCCTGCCGGGACTCAAATCGAGGTCCTTCTGCACTAATGTGAATCCTAACCAGTGGGGTCTCTGTCTGCAACCGAGTTAAATTCATTTTAACTGCAGCTGCAGCAGGTTACGTTGAGTTGCTGCAGCAAGTGATCGATATATCGGCACTGCAATGCACAGTGCAGCGAGGTATGAACAAACCTTTAGTGCAAAACATGCTTTGGTGGAGGTTTGGGGCGAACCCCAGAAGCTGAGAGAAAACTATAAAATGTATTTTGATCACTTCTGGCAGCACATTTACTTTGCATGCATTCTTTACACCTGATTGACGAATGGACACTATGTATCAGAAATGCAACTCTTCTATACATCAGATTTTCAAGAAAAAAGATTGATCAATATACCAGAGGGGCTGAAAATTTTTCCTTCTTGGCCTAACATCCTCATACCACCTTTTCTACTAAGAACCCCCCCGGGGGCTTGCAGCTTACCCTTTGTTGAAACCCCCTCACCCAGGACAGATATGTATGGATTTGTGATATTATAAAATGTTATTGGGTTCTCAAAATCCTATTCATTCCACATTTATCACAGAGTTTAATTGGTTGTAACTTTGATGGTTATACATACAGGGTGTCTCAGAAAGACGTTACCCTCAAGGAAATGGTTCATTTTGCTTCTTACTTATTCAATTCTATAAAATCTCGTTTTAGCCTTAATTATGAACTATGTACTTTTTATTGAAACATATGGTTGAAAACAAGAAAGTAACGAGTGAAAAAAAAAACCAAACAATAACTTTCCCTAAATCGTGCATGGGCCAGAAGGGTTTTTCAAGACCATAAGAAGGGTACAAAAAATTGATTTTGTTACCAGTGTGTAGGCAACCCAGGGGAGCTTACCAAAACGCATGCTAGAAAATTCAGATGAGTATTTTGCTATGTACAGTTAGGGGGCCAGTTAAAGGTCATCTGGAATGGTCATATAGGGGCCAAAATTTGAAATGGCTCCGATCACTTTGGAAACTCATACCAACTTGTTGATATGATCGAAGAGATTAAAAAAGTGTACAGTCATATTTTCTGTGGACCTTTAGTTTGGGGAATACAGCACAAATCGGTCAAGTTCAAATCAGACATAAGGCCAGTGCACTTTTCATCAAAATAAGGAATATAATTTTCCACGAATAGCTTTCCGCTATGGAGGGAATCTCCTGGGGATGGAGAAACACGATCACCATACTTTTTGACAACTGAGGGGGCGAATAGGCGATATTCCAGCTCCCCCCCCCCCATTTCCCAAAGTTTTTTCATTTTAGACATGAAACGCACCTTGAGATAAATGTTATTGGGGCTGTGTATGACACTTCCCGAAAAAGTGGACTACCCCCCATGTAATTTTTTGGACCTTTTGAACATCTCACGCCAAAAGGTGGACCTCTTGTCAATTTTCTCGACATTTTGGATATTTTTTATAAACAAATCAGTAAAAAGTGCACCGTTTTTTTGCCACATTTGTGAAATTACTCCTGCGTACCAGCCGTGGTTAAAGAGGGGTGAGTGAGTTTAAGGGAGGAACGCTTAATAATTTGGGCCATTGTTGGTAATTTACTTCCGAAATAATGTACTGAAGGCAATTCAATGATCCAAATGAAAGTGTAAAATAGTTTTAAAAGCTTAAAAGAGGCTTTTCTGATCATTGCACCGCCCTTTCTGTTTAATGAGTCACATGTTTTCCTATCACTGGACAGATATACACATTGCTGTTTTCTTGCAGCCTGAGCAACCAAATCTGTGAACAGCACATTATATAACATTACAATTATAGGCGAACGTCCGTGACATAAATTGCCAACCTTTTTAAGGTGTAAATCATGGTACGAGGCTGTGGATCACTACATGTCCTTAATTTTCAGGGGCTAACTTGTCGGGGGTAAATTCCTGGGTTTGAGGGCATTTTCCCGTTGAGTGATTTAGTTAGAGTCAGATTTTTCGTGGGTTGTGGTAAAATGTCCAGTGAGGAGGCAAAAGGCTGATTTAGCATGATTTTCCATTTTGTTTTTCCCGTCAAAGCTCTCGGGGGGTGGGGGGGCCTGCCACCTCGCCCGCCTGTTATGCCAGTTGGCTATTCTTTAAGCACGCAAACCCACCTTTCCCATTTAATTTTAATCAACTGCTCAAGTTAAAGCATACCAGAACGGGTTTTTTTTAGATGACCTCCCCAATTTTCTAACTTTGCGATTTTTGCACAGTTGTGTTGGTAATTTGCTAGTAAACTATAGGGCCTACCTGCGAATGGTAATGCTCAAAGTGCGTATTTTTCATTTATAAAAGAAACTTTTTGTAATTAGAATCCGGATCCTCCATTGTAATGTAACGCGGAAATGGAAATGGCAAATTTCTGTCCATCCAGTGTGAAAATAGTGCCACCTCACAAAGATCTGACCTCTAACTTCACCTGCCTGAACCAACGGATTACTACTGGATGAGCGTAGACACTTAATGATTTCCAGGCTATTTCAATTGGAAGGCAGTTTCCAGCAGCCGTGAATTATAATCGGAATCTCCGATATTATCTTATTACAAAATTACTTCTTTTTGCGATACATACAATTTTCGAGTTTTTACAAGTCACAGGTATAGTTTACTAGAAAGTTCCAATACACTTGCAAAAATCTAATTTTTTTTAGAAAATTGTGGGTGCTCTTCAAAAAATGTGCTGTTTTGCTTATTTGGCCTTCTGTTGGTCTCATTGAGATTTGGTCAATTGCTTTGTGTGCTTGGGAGGAGGTGACAAGAAAGGACAGAGAGAGAAAAGTTCTTTCACCTGGCGTTGCCTTGCGTCGCTTGTCCGGTTTTTCGTTTTCCCCCTGTGGTGGTGTTCCCGCTTTACGATTTCCCCTGCCTCTGGCCTCCCCTTCGTTCCCTCCTGTTTGTCCCTCTTCCCCCTCCCCTTGCCTGCCCCCTTTTGTTGCGGTGCGCCCCTTCCTGCCCCAGTTGGGGTCAATTCTAAGCTATCTATTCCACGCAATTCCTATTGGTTGCAATTCGTGAGGATACACTATCTGTTCTCTGATTTGCCGATGCACTATGACCTAAAGGATGCATGGCACTTCGATCTGTTCGGGGGCTGCAAGCGGAGTTGATTTAATTGAAGTTTTGTCCATTTTTATTTGGGATCTTGACTAACCAAAAGTATGCTAAGAAAGTATATTCTCTCCTGTTTGAATGACGTACCTTTTGGGAAGGGGGTGGAGTATTACCTGGTGCTTCACATGATCTTATGCATAGTTCATCTGAAAATGGATGGGTCTGTAGAATAATGAGAGAAACATCTGCTGAAAAAAAATGTGATTCTCGTTCATTTGTGTGGTTGCCAGTTATTTCATATCTGAACACAAAAGGAATAGAAGCCTCGATCACTGAATATACTTTGTGCTTGAGGTTAGGTCGGTCTAACAGGGTGCATCAGGGCGCTTTATACTTGCTCAATGATGGCAAACATTTATTTTTTTTATTTTTTTTATTTTCAAAATTAGCCATTCACTGATAGTACCTGTTAAGGTCAATGTCTGTGGGGGATTAAGAAAGGAATTTTGTAATTCGAGAGTTTAGAAAAATTCAAATTAAACAACAAAATGAAAAGCTGCTTTGGGGAGAGCTTTATTGAGGCAATTTTGTTGGGTGTAAGTGGGTCAACCAAATACGCTTTGTGCGTGACAATGGCTTGCTTATGATAGGTTTCTTTTACCTAGTTTCAATTAAATGTGATTCAAATTAGCACCCAGGGTGTGGGGAAAACTCGGTTGGGAAAAAAAAAAGAAAACCTTTGTTAAATGGGTTATTCTGAGTCTCCAAAAATAAAACCCCGTGTTAAGATCAATTATTTTTCTTTTAGTCCAAAATATTTTCCATGCTGTGATATATATTAAAAAGCTTCAGCGATATTTTCAAAAAACCAAAGAATATTTTATGCTTCATAAAGCCAATATTTCATTAAAAATATTATAAGAGTGGATAGTTAAAAATACCCGAGCTAATGGTATAAGTCAGTCAATTGACCAATCCTGTCATGTTATCCCTATTGTGTATATCATTTACAAGAGAGGATTTTCACACTCTTCAATCAGAAACGACTGAATTCTGAGCCTAAGCTACTCCTTAGAATTTAATCTAGCTGGCATTCATACACTAGATCTGTAGCTTTTCAAAAGTTTGCTAGATTTGTATCCAAAAGCCCTTCTAAGGTAGTGAACACCCATTTTTGGGCTCTCTGGCCCAAGACTAAAAATGATGCAAACACTTGTCCACGGCTAGCATAGCAGAGAGACCATGTACAGTGTATTTCTTATGGATTTGAGCACACAAGTCCCTCAGATTTAATTAATCTTGTTCACTGTATGCTAGTAAAAGGGTAGGAGTTAAAAAGTACCTGAAACGTGCATTAATTTGTTCTTCAATGAATGGCCTAATTCCCTCACCCATCTCCCATCATATGCAAATATGACGTTGGTTAAATACCCTTTTAAATTTCAAATAATGCATTGGCGCGAGTAGAAATATGCCGTGTAGGAGCTCCTACAAGGGCATATTCTCGGCACTGTTTCTTGGGTTAATGGCATTGTTCAACCTTTTGCTGCCCGAGTGTTTATTTGGTTGTAACTTTCCGCAAATATTTGATTATTGTTGTAAAAGTAGGACATTTTAGAAAGAAAATTGGACGATGGACCCGATGATGGCATCATATTAATGTAAAAACTTTCCGATTTTGATAAAAATACTAAAAAACATGATTTTGCCCCAAATTTTCAACAGCATAACAAAAACCATTTTCATGATTTCTTATGGCCATGTGTCTTGAACTCACCCCATAGCTTTACATTTGCGTGATTCTAAGAAAATCGCATCTATCGTGCTTCATGTTAGCATAACATCAGAATTATTCACCCTACCTATACACAGTAGTATACATTTCTAAAGGAAATTCATGAGGAATTCAATCTCTGCCACTAAAAATTGGGTAGGGTGAATTAGAAGCACTTTATGTGTTGAAAACATTTTACTTTCAAGAACACAAACATATGTTTCTTGTAAGCCTCTCTCACCCCCATTGTGCCCCACACTTATTTCTCTTCAGATTGAATTCCTCATCAAATTTCCTCTGAGAAAATGTATAACTGTGTGGGGTTATGCCTTTTCACAAATAAGATACACAGCAACATTTTAACCCTAACGCGGCGAGAGGCATTGAAAGCCACGAAACGTGGTACCGGTCGGAAAATTCGTTTCCGTTGCATGTGGGCCGTCAACAACTATATTTGGTCGCGCAAATGACTCTCATTGCGTTTCATGGCATCTGGGAGTCCTGCCCGTAGAATGACGCGAAGCGTTTCGTTGCATCTGGGCCGTCTTCCGCGGAGAATTACGCGAAGCGTTTCGTTGCATCTGGGCCGTCTTCCCGGAGATGACGCGTTGTGTTTGATTGCATCTCGGCCGTTATTGACTGGAAATGAATGCGATGGTTTTTCGCTGCATTTGGGCCGTATTGCCCGCAGAGGCGCAATGTTTTCATCATGCGGGTGACACTGTACAAATGCCCATAGACAATGTCGTTTCGATGGTGATAGCGCCACCATTTTCGATAATCGATTGGGTTAATTATGCATACGTATTCATGACGAAACGGAGCAGGACGGAGCATAATAGCGCCACGCACGACGATGACGTAGCGTTACTAGCGCCACCACCGACTGGCGACTAAAGCTACAAATTTCATGCAGATCAGGGTGTTATTTATTTATTTATTTTATTATTATTATTTATTTGACCCCCTGTTTTTATTGAATTTTCACGGATGTTTTTCGTTTGCCCCTGGGCCGTCTTTCCGGTAAATGGGCGGCGATGTGTTTTCGGTTTCATTTGGGCCGTCTTCCGGAAACATGCGCGATTAGTTTCGTTTCATCTGGCCGTCTTCCGGAAAATGGCGCAATGTGTTTCGTTGCATCTGGCCGTTATTGACTTTACGCTACTAATTCCTGTGCCGGAAAACGCCG
>JAMKCH010026585.1:0-34904 GCA_023653785.1 Ophioderma brevispina
CCTGATGGTCATCTGCTATTTTGAGATATAGGTATGGAATATATCATGAGAATGGTACATTAAGGAAATCACATATTGCATAAAGTATCATTCTATTCAGTTCAAGTACTCTTTAATAATTTATTTGACATTTTGGGGAAAATGCAAATTTCTTTCTATTTTCCTCAGTGACGATGTTGCCGTCAGGGCTCGACATTAACATCAAGAGGGCAGGACTCTTCCTGATTGCCATGCTATTTTAAAATATTGATAGTAAAGTATATAATGAGAGTGGTACATTAAGGAAATCATGTATTGCATATCATTCCATAAAAGGATTAAGATCTGCTAGGATTTCAGGGGACCTTATGAGCTAAAATCAAATTTGGACAAAGTCAGTAAAACATTGTAGATTACGGACAGACTAAATAATTCTGTATAGGTTATTCCACAAGCAGGTGCTTTTTGAGATGGCTTCCTCTTAAGGGTCATGGTCCGATCACAAATAGCCCGGTCCCTCCCCACAGAACCCCAGTAAAATTAGCTTACATGGATGATACACTGGCTGTCAGCTTTAGGATTTTTTTCTCATCTTTTTTTCCTCCCTGTCTCCTCTCAAGTATAAGAGAAAAAAAGCTCAATTTGACTGTCAAAGTAATGTTTTGCTTCAATCAATCACATGTATATTTTATAAGGTTTTGCCCACGGAAGGTTAGTCAGCCATAATTGGTCAAATGAACTCGGGCCATCCTTGACAAGCCACCGCAAGAAATTGTGGGACAGTTTATTGGTTTGATCCAACTTGTGAAATAAAATGAAGATTGCAAATGTGCCAAGTTTGTTCAATCACAATTTGTCTTGTCGTGTGAGTACAAGAAGGTCATATTGCAATAGCTGCCATGTGTACACCTGTGTGCTGCCATTTACTGATAACCCATAATTTTATCTTTCCTTGAGTCTTGGCGTTTGAAATTGTTTCTTAGGCGACTGTATTTTTCCTGAAGAACCAGTTTCAGAGCCCCACTGAACCAAGAACCTTGCATAATATAAATGTTTGATGGGAATTTATGATATGACTCAACACGGCAACTGCTCTTGCTGAAATGGCATAGCTGTGTTTCCATGGTTTCCTGCCAAGACTTGTATTCTAAACAGTATAAAAAACTCTTAAGGATACCATTACATTTTTGTGGGGCCACGTATCTTGAATCAATGTCATCCTTCCTTCTACATTGTTGTTCCCTGCATTAAATGTCGGTAGCAAAAAGTAGTGCTATGCCATTGGCAAAGTTGTAACGACTTCAGCCCCTGGATCCACGGGTCCCTCTGTGTTCCAAGAACTTTCAATCTCGCATGAGAATATTGGTACTTAAAATCATTAATCATATGATTCATTGAAACCAGCAAGTGAAATTTTTTTCAAGCGCGTTAATATGACCTTAATTGCCTTTTATTTGTTTTGTTTTGTTTAGTGACATATCAACCATACTGGCCTTGTGCCCATTCTGTGACACCCAGGAGGGAGTAATAAACACCCTAATATATGACTACAATTGTCATTTTGAGGAAAGTAGTGGAAGGAACAAACTTGAGTAGTACTGTGTATCTATTTTCCTCTCTTTCTGTCATCTTTCATCTCCCTTACCAGCTCTCTTGCTCTCTTTCTTCCCATACATCATTTAGTACATCTTTCTCTCTTCCCTCTTTCCTCTCCTCTTCCCCTCCTTTCTTTCTCTCCCTCCTCTTTTTCTCCTCTTTCTCTTCTTTCTCTCCTCTTTCTCTCCTCTCTTTCTCTCTTTGCTTTTTCCTTTTTCTTTCCTCCCTTTCTCTCTTTCTCCTCTCTCCTCTTTTTTCTCTCTTCTCTTTCTCTCTCTCCTCTTTCTCCTTCTCTCTCCTCTTTCTTCTTCTTTCCTTTTTTTTTTTCTCTCTCTCTCTCTCCTTTCCTCTCTTTCTTCACCTAAGGTTCTTGTTCCAATTTTTGTCTATTGTCTTCTCTATTTGATATGAGAGCAAATGTATGCATATGGGTATAGTGCTGGTGATGGAATACATGCATATTAATGAGCGGATTTGCATATTCATTCTGATTGGCTAATAACAAAAAAGGTGAACCTTGACCAGAATGCAAAGCCTGATTTTGATGACATTTGGCATGTGGGTAGTGGTGCACACAAGTATTACGCATGCAAACTGTTATATGTATGCATATTGATTACTTAATTTGCATATTTGTTCTGATCCAGAACAGGTGTTGTGAAGATAATAAAGCAGCCCACAGCTTATATTCTTTGAATAAGTTAGTGTGAAAGGCAAGAACCCCTAAATTCTAGTTCAATATTATTTTTGTGATATAATGCTAAAAACTACAATGTTTGCTGTAATCTTGCATTGACCATTTTTTTTTCTATAAAAATTCAAGGTCAAGTCTGCTAAACAATTTTTAAAATAATTCTTTTTGTGCGCCAGTCTTGTTTTTGCCAAAACTCTTGTTTAACTTCTCCAACACTTTGTTAGTCTTGTCAAATATTATACAGCACATCATGTGTTTATCCAGGCATGTTACATTTATGTACTCTTTCAATGTGAACCAATGGACATTTTTCTGATATGACAAAATAAGCCTTATAAAGATATTTTATGTGTTTATCCAGGCTTATTATGTTTCTCTACTCTGTTAATGTCAACCAATGGACAGCTTTCCGACAAAATAAGCCTTATAAAGATATGTTATGATTTATAAGTAACATCTACTAATCCGTGCCAGGTACTGGCTGGTGTGGTCATTTTTTCCCTTGTTGGACTATAGAATACATAGTCCTATGCTATCACGTAGAAGAATATAGCGTGTTGCCGTTGGCTTAATGCCCTACTAGTTTTTATGGCGTGTGAATTGCTCTGAAATTGTGGTGTCGTGCAGCGATTGATGTTATGCCAGAAACGCATGTTTCGGATTTTGATTGGTTGTGGCTGTATGTCTTTTTTAAGGGGTTTTTTGTTGCGGAGAATCCGATTTTCCTAGTAAAAAATTCGCATGTGTGACGGGTACTCGTCATTATGAAGATGCGAGAGGGTGGGTGAGTGTGGTTGGATTGCGGGCTATAATTGTAACATTGCGATCGAGTGATGTTATGAATATGCCTGTCTGTGTGAGGCGTCGTATTGTCAAGCTTCTACCTACACCATGAAACGTACTCACCGTGTTCTTATAACTGTTTACATTCATTGGGAATTCCAAGAGCGGAACTTATCACAGCTGCTTCTTAATAAAGTCGGCTCTGTCGACCAAAAATGCTTGTGTTGTGTATTTTTTTTATATCAGTATAATATAGTATGACATATTGTAATGATTAGAAAGCCATCAGAATATACAAAGTTTTGATCCCTACGATAAAACCAAGGAGCCTACCTCCTGATAAAACATAGAGAGCGTGCTTAAAAATATTCTGATCTCATCGCTGTTTACATACATTGGGAATTCCCAAGAGCATGAGACACGGTCTCATGAATGACCCTATTCATTTCCCTGGCGAGTGATGATTGCGTGACTTTCCAAATAAGGTAAAAAATAAATATTCATGATTAACCGACAAGCGATCCAGATATCAATGAAAACAAAATATGACGTCATTGAAATGTCCCTTTACGACCAATCGAAAAATACGTACGTAAATCTAGGCATTGAACTGGTCAAGGTTCAGTTTACACAATAGAACTGCTGTGTCACGTGTCGTCGGTCTGACGCCATGAGGCAGCCTGAATAGAATGTTAATTCAAAAAGGGGCCGAAATCGAAATAACGTATATTTAATATCGCTGGTTCTACATGAAGTTATTATCGTTACTATATTAACTTCATGTAGGCCACTATATTCAGGGCTAGTTTTACGCGAAGTGAGGTTAGCTAAGTGTTCACAAATTTCGTTATTGTTTGGTATTCTTTAAGGGGGTTTGGTGTTTCCTAATGGCATTTATACATTTGTTGCTTATCGGCATGGTCATTGGCCATAAAACAGGCCTCGTGGTCCGTGTAGACACACAAGGCCATAAATCATGATTAAATTAAGAAACACCGCGACATATCCATACTGTTTCAAGAATGGCAAAATTTTCGAAACAGGAAAATGTGTGAATTTGTATAATAATCGCAGTATACGGCTTAGAAGGAATCAAGACGGCCCTGACGTTTTGTGTATCTGTATCTGTGGTCAAAATGTTAACCTAAACATTATTGCATTGCCCGCTGTTTCCACATAGGCCTACATGCACAAATTTAGTCACTTGATGTCATGGGTAGTGCCCCAGAGATACCTTCTCGCGAGTGGGGTCGCGAGTAGAGGTCGTTTTTTGACCAAAATGGTAAGGAATTATAAAATTGCTGGGGTGTATCCACGTCGATCGATTTATTATGACACGTCATAAAAGGCCCCTGGGCAGTGTCCCACATGTTGATGACTCATGGGACCGTAAAATGGGTAGAATTATAAAATTGCTTGGTGTTATCCACATATGTGATCGATTTTTAGTACTGTAGTTTAACAATAGCCCTGGGTAGTGTCCCAAAATGGTCAGAATTATAAAATTGCTGGGTATCCAAGATGTCGATCAATTTCTTTGCCTTAGATAAAAAATGGCCCTTGGGTTAGGGAGTCCCACATGGGATGAACCTCATGTGCAATTGTGACCTCCTGTGACTGAAAATGGGATAGACTTATAACATTGCTTGGTGTATTCCACATATGTTGGCGATGTCATTACACTTTAGTTACAATGGCCCTGGGTAGTGTCCCACATGCTGATGACCTCATGTGACCATATGTGCCCTTCATGTGCCTTAAAATGGTCAAAATTAAAATTGCTGGTGTATCCGATATGTCGAGCGATTTTCATGACACTTAGATACAGTTTCCCCTGGGAAGTGCCCCACAGGTTGGGTGACCTCATTTGCCCTTTGTGAACTCATGTTGACCTTAAATTGGGCAGAATTATAAATTGCTTGGTATTAGCACATAATGTCGATCGATTTTCATGACCATTAGATCATTAGCCCTGGGTAGTGTCCCACATGTTGGCGGGGGGGGGGGGTGATTCATGTGACTTGTGAAACCTATGGACCTTAAATGGTCAGAATTATAAAATGCTGGTGTATCCAAATATTGGTGATCGATTTTTAGGACTTATAGTTACCAATGGCCCTTTGCGGTAGTGTCCCAAAATGGTAGAATTATAAAATTGCTTGGTGTACATAAAAATGGCAATCGATTTCTTTGACCGTAGATAAAATGGCCCCTGGGTAGAGTCCCACATGTTGATGACCTCATGTGACCTTTGGGGACCTCATATGACATGAAAATGGTCAGAATTATAACATGCTTGGTGTATCCACATATTCAATCGATTTCATGACCTTGGATACATTGGCCCTTGGGTAGGTACCATTTGTTGTTGACCTTATGTGACCGTAAAATGGTCAGAATTATAAAAATTGCTTGGTGTATACACTATGGTGATCGATTTTCATGACTCTGTTACAAGGACCTTGGGTAAGTGTCCCACATGTTGGTGACCTCATTTATCCTTTGTGAGTTCCTCATTTGACCTTTGTGGACTCATTTGATTTTGACCTCAGGTGACCTTAAATTGGTCAGAATTATAACATTGGTTGGTGTATCCACAAATGTGCTCATTATGTGACACTAAGAATAAAATGGCCCTAGGTCCCACATGTGGTGCCCATCATGTGTCCAGGTCACCCCTGTGTGACCTTAAATGGTCAGGAAATTATAA
The DNA here is from genome assembly GCA_023653785.1 of Ophioderma brevispina. Classification (NCBI taxonomy): domain Eukaryota; kingdom Metazoa; phylum Echinodermata; class Ophiuroidea; order Amphilepidida; family Ophiodermatidae; genus Ophioderma; species Ophioderma brevispina. Next base: position 5,763 of record JAMKCH010026585.1, read on the forward strand.
CATGCTTGGTTGTATCACAGATTTGATCGATTTTCAGACTTAGGTACAGTGGCCCTTGGGGAGTGTCCCAAATGTTGTTGACCTCATTTGGACTTTTGTGACCTCATTGAACCTTTGTGACCTCAGGGGTGACCTAAATTGGACAAAATTATAAAATTGGCTTGGTGTATCCACAAATGTGACCGATCCTGCACTAGATAAAAATGGCGTAGACAGGGTCCCACATGTGGTTACCTCATGTGATCCAGGTCACACCTTGTGTGACCTTAAATGGTCAAATTATAAACCTGCGGGTGTATCCATATATTCGATTGATTGTCATGACACTCAATACATTGCCCTGCAGGGTAGTGTCCCCACATGATGTTGACCTTAGATCATAGATTTCTTGCCTTTAATTATCTTAACCCTACCATGAGCATTGTACTCAAGCTAAATGGCACCTTATGTGCCCTAATTACAATATACGCCTACCCTGTGCACCTACTTGGTTTTACGCAAATGCACCGCAGCAGCTACTAAACAGTACACACTGGGCTACTTGCGAGGCTGACAAGATAGGGATTAAGTACAAAGTACACAGTATTAGGTATACAGTGATGTGGCTACTCTGCTGTCAACTACCCAATGGCTACCCTGTAGTTGCCCACAAGGTGGAGAGGTGGATGTTGTGTAGACAGTAACGAGTAGACACACAGCTAACACGTAGCACTTCACGGTAACCATGACGCCATGTTGAGAGGGAATGAAAATTTGACTAATTTCATAAGATGAGGGGCGCTATACACTTTTTCTCTTTTAGCATTTTTTATGTTTTTTAGGAAAAATCTTATGAAATTCAAATTCGGGACATCATTAAAAAAAACTATTCCTGCAGATGTAGCAAAAATGCACATATATGCCAAAAATATCTATAAAAAATTTTTTGAATTTGGGGGGGGGAAATTTCCTAAAAAAAAACCCCCCACCCCCCCAGTGAGTGTAGTCTTTTTTGTTTGCTCGTATCCAAAGGCATTGGTAATGGCTTGTGGTGGGGTCCGGATTTATTCAGCTAGTGTGCTGATCCGGGGCCGCGTGTATCCATGATACGGAAGCTCCCTAACATGGTCCGCTATTTGAGGTTGGGGGGCGGATTGGGAACCGTCAGGGGTTTACACAATACTCTTATCGACACTGGACTGCGATGTACATGTACAGCTGTAGCTCTCTGTACACGGACCGACGGCTTAACGTCCCTTCCGAAGGACCGGGATGCTTTCCTGATCCCATTTGCCCAATCCAAGTGAACCATGGAGGAGAGCGGTATTCTGTACTTAATCAATAGCTGGTATCCAGATCAAATCCAGAATTGATATAACCCGAATAAATCAAGCAAGTGCCACGACCCCACGGGATTCGAACCCGGTGAATTTGATGGTAAATTTGCGCCAGAGGCAAGCACCCTAACGCTAGGCCACGCTCTCCCACGAGTGTATGTCGAAGGGTAGGTAAGCCATGTCTACTCGGTAGTAGCTTTGTGGTAACTACTATGAAGATATTGGCTGGTGTAGAAAATGTCATCAAATAATAATTAACTACGTCAGATTCTTAGAGGTCCATAAATGATCACTGATAGTCTTGTCATGTTATGAGCGAACAGTAGCTTTAAAATGAGCTATTAATAGGGCCACTGCATCATTGATGTTCTGGTGTAGACACAGAAAGGCTTATGCTTTTTCTAATTTTAAATCTTTTAGTTTCATTAAAAGACCCCAGACATATCTAGACTTGGAAGGGTTTAAGTATAAACAGGGATTAAGTCATTGAAAAGCATACGTATAAGTGAAAATATCATGCACATTAAGTTTTATACCTTTGAGCACTTATCGTGACACTTCTGAACAAGCGCCAAAAATTAAGAATACGCCAAAAATTGTTTTATGTGTGGAGTTCTAGTGGGTAGGGAAAAAGTGAATTTTAAAAAAATGAAAAAGTCTAATAAATTGAGAAGCGCAAAAATACACGCGCAAACATTACCACACATTTACACTACTAAAAGACTTATAAAAACTAATCAAGATTGTATGAGTGAGTACAGTTGATTTGATTTCAACCCCCGCAAAAAATATTACCAAGATTAGAGTTTGGTGTTAAAAGAGAATTACAAAAGTAAAATATGATTTTAAAGAGCTCATACTTGCAGCCAAGAACATAATTATTTTAAAAATAGTTTTTGAATGAACATAACACATCATCGAAACTCATGTGCAAAACCAGTCTGTTCCAAGGTACAGTTAAAAAAAACAGATTTCATTCATTTAGAATACCTCAGTCTGTTTGACCCAGATTCAATGGCATTTGCGGTTTGAAAGTTTATAAAACAAAAACATGTTAATATGTTATAATTTTTGCATAAATGTTTATTAAAGACTGAAATGGGGGACTTTTAGGGAACATTTGTTTGGGCAGTCTGTGCTGTTTGCATTGGGACATCACTACAAAATTACCTAGCACTCTGAAAAACTAAAAAATTATTCTTCTTCAGGAAAATAATCTTATAAAGCCCAAAATTACTTACCATATCAGTAAATACAACAAAATTAAAGGCATAATCAGAGAGGCAAAGACTTGAGGGGATGAGAATTCGTCTCAACAAAAAGATTCCCAAGGGTACATGCCGTGGGAAACAAACTCCGGCTTGTGTTTTCTGTGTTAAATAAACCATCTGTCGTCTGCTAAATAATGTCACTGAGTCACTTTATTATAAAAATCCGTGTTACCAAAAGGGCATGATTTTGTCTTAATAAGCTGCAGGTGGGGCTAAGTATGTAAAAGCTTTACAACCATGAAAAATATCAATTTGAAAATCTTAAGGTGCCCTATTTTTCAAATGTGCCAGTGTCTCTAAACAAAACATGTCTCTCTTATTTGCTGTCTTGCAGGGACAAGAACAAGCTGGCACCGTTTGGCATCCAACTTGAGAATTACAATATGCAATAAAGAGATCGCTGATGAATCTACATGGCGCTGAATTCATCAAACTTCCCAGGATTATCGGTAGGTACACCTCAAGTAGTAATGGCAAGATGGAGGAAGAAGATAGTAAGTTGCAGTGGAAGTATGAGTGCGAGTGGCGTATAGGCATGACAGAAATGACGTATTGGATTAGCACATTTAAAAATGAGCTTGATGGTAAGGAATTAAGTATACATTTGCATACGTAAAACACCTATCATGTTCAACACAAAGAGGTATGGCATTTATATATATAAGCCTTCCGGTGCGAGGAAGTTTTGCAAATCTGATGTCCATTCAGTGAATAATAATTATGCACATATTTAATTAGCTCATTTGAATACCGAAAACCGCATAACTAAAACCGCAAATATCGGTTCACCAAAAGATGTATGGCATTTAGTATATATAAGCCTTTCATGTAGCAAAGGAATTTTGCACATCCCGATGTACTGTTCAGCGAAACATTAAATGTGCATATTTAATGAGTTCATTGCATACTAAGCCGCATATACATCGTGCACTTTCCAAGTGCGAAAAACAAGCATGGCAAGTGTATCATATGGCAAAAAGAATTTGAAATGATGTACTGTTCAGCAATACATTGATTTATCATTATTTAATTGCTCATTGCATACCTAAGCCGCCTATATATGTCCTTTCAAGCGCGAAAACATGAATGACAAGATAATTCGGTGGCAAAAGAATTTTCCATATCTTATGTACCGTTTCAGTGATATCATTCATATGATATTTAATTAGCTATTTGCAATACCTAAGCCGCATATATCACGCAATTTCAATCACAGAAACATGCATGCAAGATGAACTGCCATGAAGACGAGGAATTTTGTGTGCACGATAATCGTTCAAAGATACAGCCTACAGGGTTCACATTTGTATCACGGAATTCCAGGGTCAACATTTTATCACAGACATCCGGACATACGACATACGGACATACAGACATAGGACGGACGGAGCCAATTTTATAGCCCGTCCGAACTTAGTTCGGGCGGGGACAAAAAATTGCCAAAAATAACAGAATTCATACCAGTGATGTATGTTCTTTTTTGTTTGCTCGTATCCACAGTCATTGGAATGGCTTGTGGTGGTGTAGGATTTGATCAGCTAGTGTGCTGATCCGGGGCCGCGTGCAATTCCATGATACGGCGCTACTAAAGTGGTACGATATTTGAGGTTGGGGCGGAGTGGGAAAAGTCAGGGTTTACACCCTAATCTTATACGACACTGACTGCGATGTACTGTAAAGTTGTGACTCTCTGTACACGGGACCGAGGTTAACGTCCCTTCGAAGGCCGGGATGCTTCATGATCCATTGCCCAATTCCAAGTGAACAGTGGAGGCGAGCGGTATTCTGTATTTAATCATAGCTGGTATACAGATCACTTCCACGAATTGATGTACCGAATAAATCCAAGCAAGTGCCACGACCCCACGGGCTTGCACCCGGGAATTTTGATGGCTAAATTGCGCAGAGGGCAAGCACCTAACCCGCTAGGCCCGCTTCTCCCACGAGGTATGTTAATGGGTAGGTAATCATGTCTGCTCGGTGGTAGCTGTGTGGGAACTACCTTGAAGAAATTGGCTGTGTTAGTAAAATGTCATCAAATACTATTAACTACATCACTTTCTTAGAGGTCCATAAACTGATCAATGATAGCCTCGTCAGGTTATGAGCGAACATTAGCTTTAAAATAGAGCTATGAATAGGCCACTGCATCATTGATGCTTATGGTGCTAGACACAGAAAGGCTTATGTCTTTCTATATTTAATCTTTTATGTTTAATAAAAGAACCCAGACATATCTAGAACTTGAAGGGTTTAAGTAATAAAACAGGATAAGTCATTGAAAGCCCCATAATGTTAAGTGAAAATGTCATGCTACATTAATTTTTATACCTTTTTACGCTTACGTGCACTTTATGAAACAAGCGCAAAATAAGAATACGCAAAATTGTTTTATGGTGAGTCTAGTAGGACTGCTGAAAAAGTGAATTTTAAAAACAAAGTGAAAGTCTAATAATTGCAGAAGCGCAAAAATTACCCGCGACAAACCATTACCATAAAATTTACACTGACTAAAAGACTTCTAAAAAACTTAATTAAGCTTGTATGAGGGGATTTACAGTTGTTTGATTTCAACCCCCGCAAAAAATATGACCAAGTTAGCGTTTTGTGTTAAAAGAGATTATAAAAGAGTAAAATAGATTTAAAGAGCTCATGACTTAGCAGCCAAGAACATATTATATTATTAAAACGAGTTTGAATTAACATAACATAATCGAAAACTCATGTGCAAAACCAAGTCTGTCCAAGGTCAAGTTAAAAAAAAACAGATTCATTCATTTAGAATTACCTCAGTCATTTTGACCCAGATTCAATGGCATTGCTGTTTTGAAAGTTATAAACAAAACAGTTAATATTGTATAAGGCCTGAAATTGGGGGCATTTAGGGTTAACATTTTTTTTGGGCAGCCTGTACGTTTGCATTGGACATTCACTACAAAATTACCAGCCTCTTGAATAATTAAAAATTATTATTCTTAAGGATAAATAATCTTATAAAGCCCAAATTAATTACCATATAAGTAAACATACAAATAAAGGCTAATTCAGGAGGAAATTATACTTGGGGGGATGAGAATTCGTCTCAACAAAAAATATTCCAAGGTTACATGCCGTGGGAATCAACCTCCGGCGTGTGTTTTTTGTGTTAAACACCATTTCTTCGGTCTGCTAAATAAATGTCCCTGGAGTCACTTTATTATAAAAATCATTGTTTTACCCAAAAGGGCACTGGTTTGGTCGAATCACTTCAGGTGGGCTAATGTATGTAAAAGCTTTACACCATGCAAAAAATCAATTGTGAAAAATCTAAGGGTGCACTATTTTCAAAATGGCCAGTGTCTCTTGAACAGCAAACATGTCTGCTCTACTTTTGCTCTTTGCAGGACATATGAACTAAGCTGGCCACGTTTGGATCCAACTTGAGAATTAAAATATGGACAATAAAGAGTCGCTGATGAAATCTAAATGGCGCTGAATTCATAAAAGTTCCCAGCATTATCGGTAGGTACACTCAAGTAGTTAATGGCAGATGGGATTGTCAGGGTTGTAAACATGGAATATGTGCTGGAACACAAAATTGTCTTATTTGGACAAGGTGACATCTTGGATACTCTTTAACCCCATGGGGAATACTGACTTTGGTTAGTCATGGGCCATGTTAGGAGTGTCCGTACCATGGATACACGCGGACCCAGATCAGCTCAGTTGAATTAATCCTGACACCACCACAAGCCATTATCAATGACTTGTGGATATGCTAAGAAGAAGGTTATTCATAAGGTTATGTGGTTCTTCTTCTTATCGTGTCCAAACACAGTGGCTCTTAAATATGACCTAGCCAGAGATGGGTACAATGTCTGGCTGCTTCACTGAATTCTGCAAGGTGCTTGCCCTGTACATTGTTCCTCCAACAGTGGGCAGACCAAGAGATGTTCTATTGTCTGTGGTGCTGTTCCACAACCAAAGGTAGTGTCCTGATCTGCTTCCAGGTAATCCCACCTCTGCAAGGAAATGTTAGATCAGCCAATTCTGGTTCTGAATCTGTTGAGACATCACCACCATTCAGCCCATGAGGAGTCAGCTCCAGGTGGGAGATGCTCACCAGGTTCAATACCAATAGATGTTACTTGGTTGATGGCAAGTCTTTCTTTCCACAAGGCCACTCTCTTAAACTCCTTAGAGACTATTTCAAGGGGTTGGACTTTGCTCAAGAAACTCTCTCTGGATTTAAGGCAGTTAAGGTATCATTAACCAATCAGAGACATGCTAGGAAAAGCTTGGAAGATGTTATCGTTTGTTATTTTCCAACTAATTAATAACAAAACCAAGCAAAAAACTTACTATTTCTTGCATAACATTTGGTCGTCAGAAACATGCTTGTTCATCCAAAAGAGAAACTTGACCCACCTCAAACGCCAGACTGTGTCAATGAAAATCCATCCCAGAATTGTGATCTAATATATGTTGGTGAAACTAAATGCAACTTCACTACGTATCTTGAGGAACACTAAAGAGAAGCGGACAAGTACAGCCATAAAACAAAATAAACTATGTTTGGGATCCAACTGGAGAAATAAATAACGAAAGAATCAGGGAGCAATTTTCTAAAACTCTGCTATTTCAGACCATTTTGCCCAGGCTAATATGTCACTAACTGGGGTACTTCAAGACCAGATCAACTCACTATTACACCTATGACAGAACAACCACCTGGTAGCAATCTTTCACACAAGGAATGCGTCACCTTAAAAAAACTTGCACAGGAGTAGGTTCATTTCAACAGCAATATGCACTGATGGGGGCTGCGGCCATCTCCAGCCTGCCAATGTGGTTCTCCATCACAGACTGCGGATCACTGTTATCCACCGGTGGACATAGACTTCTCAAACCCCACCAATCAACAGTGAGCTGGCTCCACCGTTTACAGCATATTTAGCTCCTGCCTCATATGCAAGAAGAAGAAGATTAGCTGGGGGAGTCAAAAATCTTAGATTGGGAGCAGTGGCGTACCGAGGCAGTCGATCCAGAGGGGGCAAAATTTCCAAGTTCTCCTGGGTGGGCCAAAGGGGGCAAAATTTATATGTCGTCCCGGTGAATTGCTCTAATTAAGTTGTGTGAAAATCACAAAATTTACTTTAATTTTAGGCTGAAATTGGTCAAAATTAGCTTTAAAAGAGGGGTAAAAAAAATATATATTGGTCCATATCGTCCCGCTTTTTCGAGCCAGAGGGGGGCAACTTGCACTCCCCCCTCCCCCGGTCAGTACGCCACTGATTGGGAGAGCGATAGAAAAGCACGCTGGATAAGGGAGTCCATCTGGATGAACCGCAAAGAGGGGGTTTACAACTTCAGTCACATTTATGATTCACTGCTGAGAGCTGGTACCAAGTCTAACATCACTGTCTTTTCTTGAAAAAATATTTGCAACAGCTATGGCAATTGTCTTGATAACACATTCATTTTCAAACCTGATAAGTGGCCTGTGAATCCGAATTTTGCCTTAATCTAGAAATTCACCTTCAATTTGGCAAGTCTCTTCTTGCATAACGACTTTTTGAATACATATGTGTAAATATTACTTCACTATTATAAAGTATCAGCTTCCTCATTGACATTTAAAAGATCAGGTGATATTCTCAAATCACCTGTAATGCCAGGTAATATTATATAAGAATTGATTTCACTTACAACACATCTCCATGGGCCGACACTGTGAGAACTTAGCAATAAATAACAGCCCGTTGACATATTCAAGGGCAATTAGTTGAAATTGAAATAAGCAGCACAGCTCTTTTCCACCCAAGGTTGGCTATAAAATGCTGTGATGTTATCATTCATAGGGACTCATTCTTTATGTAACTAGCTAACCTGTCTCGTCTAAAAAATGTAATAAGGTATTTGCCATGCTCACTTTGCATGCCAGTAGTACCACATTTCTGACAACTGATATCACCCTTAAAAAACAGAAACATTCATAGCAAGAATTTTGCCATATATGCCTCCAAACCCCTTGAAGTACCATGATTAAAATTTGTGATTTGAAATTGATACTTGGTTATGTGTAGACTTCAGTATATGAAGTAGGACATTGATTTGTTTTGGTTATCTTTGTAATCTATATATTCATATGATAAGACTCCCTAAAAAGTAAGGAGGTAAAGAGATATTCTTTTTCCTAGTGCAAAAGAAAATCATTAAAAATAAAGTTATTTGAATATTGGAGCAAATAATATGAACCAACCCTATATAAATGAAGAGGGAGGGAGGGAGGGAGAGAGATAGAGAGAGGGGAGAGAGAGAGGGGAGAGAGAGGGGAGAGGGGGAGAGAGAGAGAAAGAAACAGATCTATTCTTGAAGCAGCCTAAATGATATTTATTGTCAGTTCAAAATAATAAATAATGTGTCAATATACTATTTGAAATTGACAAAAGGATTACATGCTAACGCTTACACGCATGTATCGCAATCTCGGCATAATTGAATGATGGTATCTTGTCACCATTAATAGTAAAACTTTACACACAACCTTTACACTAAGAGCTTTCTGGAGAAAATTGCTATTACTTTAAAAATAATTGTCAATATCTGCAGCACTTTCTGTCATCACTTCCCAACAAGAGCAGGCATTACATCACAAATGCAGGGAATCCTACAGTCTTACTCAGTCCCTGAGCACTTTGCCTTTCATACAGCATTTCTGATTGGCTAATTGCATCATTTATTCCTTTCAATAACCAGTTGAAATGCAGCTTTCAAATATTTAAGCTCTAGCCCTCTTCAGCCCTACCACCATTCTTACCATGTTGGTGATTGGCTAAAAAAGTCACACAAGTTCAATTGTGGCCAATGGGAATGTAGTATTCATGTGGTTAATGGATTTAGACAGTCTTCCATAGGGGGAGTATGGATTACAAATAGAACAGCCCATTGGGTAAATCAATTTGAAATACCTGCTCTTTCTGTGCATAACATACAGTTGGCACAAAAAGTATCTCGGCATGTTTTTCGATCAGCATTGTGCCAAAGTCCGATGGCACAATGCTGATCGAGAAACATGCCAAGATAATTTTTTTGCCAACTGTAGATGAAAAGTCTCTCATGGATGGAGTATGAATTTTAACTGGAATAGCCCAATAGGACCCTGGATGCTGAATCTCTCATACCACATACAGGAAGTTGTGTAAAGTATTGCTTTCGTGTAAATATATTGGTCCCCCATACTCGCAGGTAATCTGTGGCATGCGAACCACTCACAACAATTGGTGATTCTCGCTGTGACCCCGTGTGTCTCGAGGCATGAGGAATCATCACCTAAACCCACGTCATTGCTGACCTCATTCTATTAGTTAGGACTCAAAAGCCGGCTATTGGAAAGTTCCTTTACGGCAGGTTAATAAGCAAGCTTAATGTGGCAGGCTGCATTAGGGATAGAGGTACTTGCTTCTAGGTGTGTAACTTGGTTAAATATGGAAAACAATTTGATAACTAAGGTTAATTGTGATAACTAGGGTTAAGTGTGATAACTAGGGTTAATAAGCAAGCTTAATGTGGCAGGCTGCATTAGGGATAGAGGTACTTGCTTCTAGGTGTGTAACTTTGTTAAATATGGAAAACAATTTGATAACTAGGGTTAATTGTGATAACTTGGGTTAATTTGATAACTGATTAGTTTTGATAACTATATACTTGCATCTAGGTCTTTAGGGTAGTTTTAGTGCTAATCTCTTTTTAAAGAAACCTAAGAGTAGTACTAACACATAAAAACACATTCCTACATAAGCTAGGACTTCAGAGCTCCAAATCACATGTTATATTTTGACATGTGAAATAGATTTAATAATTATGAGATTTGTAGCAGAGTATTAATCAATTGGATTTCTGAATGAGAAATTTTCATGAATGATAAAGACCCTCTATCTGAACAATCTTCTGTAATTTTTGCCTGTGTAATTTTATTCAGTTTTCTGTAAAATCCCTATGCTGCGTTTTAAAAACACGTTATGAATCTTAAAGTGATGGGAGGAGATTTTTTTTTTAAGATAAGAATTTCTCTCAAATTGCACTAGATCGGTTGTAGACCACCTACCGAGAACATTTCAAAGGTTTATTGGACAAACAAGTACAAAAGAAAACCGCAAACCTTTGTTTTGAACTTAACTGCTATCGTAATCATCCCTGTACTGTATCGCCATCTTATTATATAAAGATGCCATTTGGCTTATTCACTTAAAGGAGAACCCGTACACCGAATAATATTAAACAATATACACTATAAAATAATTATTGACCACATATCGAGTGGTTTCATAGAAAAAGGGAATTATATAACCCTAACAATGAATTAAAACCACTAGTCTGACCATGTGCTATTTAAAAATCGCGCTAGTGTATAACGTGTTATGCGGTACGACCGGCACGTTTAGGTCATACATGCCATAGGAAATACACATTATGAACGCGTCATGTGTGAAGATGTATGACGCTACTGTGCCGTCCGTTTCGCATAACACAAATACATATCCCATATACAGTAGCGCGGATTTCAAATATCGCATGGTCAGACAAAATGCTTTTAATTCGTTTTATGGTTAGTATAATTCCATTTCTCCATGAAAGCACTCCATGTGTGTTCAATAATTGTTCTTATAGCGTATATTGTGTAAGTTATTCTTGATACAGGTTCTCCTTTAAGGAGTGATCTAATACATTGGTAAGCATTCCAAATGTGCAAAAAAATTTTAGTTTTCTGATGTGATTTTGAAAGGTCCTATTTTCCTTACAATTCTTACACACTTTGTATCACTATACTTACATAATGGTTGGTTTGAGGTTGATAACAGAAAATGTTCCCCAAGCCTAGATCAAATATCAGGTGGGTCGAAGAGGGAGGGCAATATGAACAGAAAAAGCCATCCAATATTATTATTATGCAAGGTGAATTGCCAAAAATTGTTTTAAAATGGTTTCAAAACTAATAAAATGAGAGTATTTGCTTGATAAGTAGCCTGACCGAATGCCTGATATTTGTGCGTATTGTGCAGTGTTGGACAGTACGTGCTAGTCGCACAGCGGTATTGCACCTCACGGAGGCTTCTGATTCATAATAATGTTATGTATTGTACACTAAAATATTTACTTAATTGCTATGGATTGTGGGATTGGTCCAAACCACTCTCTGAACTTCACCTGTCTTAGTAATCTACAGCGTGTTCTGGGTTATATGAATATTTCAGGTTTGGAAATAAATCATTGACTGCATACACTCTTTAATCCCTCCATTATCATGTTTTTTAAGTGACATATACTTAGTAATCTTGTATCTGGGAAGTTAATGTGTTAACCCACTTCACTATGCATTGCATATCTTGGTCTCAATAAAAACATCAGTGTAGTGTAAAGTGTGAATAATCTAAATGACTATTTCAAATATCTAGGGAGATGGAAAGCAGCTGGGGACCAACCAAGACACCTGGTTGACCATATAGAGAATTAGTAGTGTAATATTCCCTGAGTCTTGTGGCTCCAATGTTCATGAAAGATTGAGTACTTTGGCGCATTTTGTTGCGCCCCGATTCACTGGTTAATTGTCCTGGGAGTGAGTGTGTATGGGTTCAAAAGTAGTAATTAGTCAAAGTGTAATCTTCTGACATGCACATTACCGTCGATAACCCTTGGCTTGACATGATGGGATACTGATCAACTCTGCCAACCATTCTGATGTGAAAACTGACTTGACTTCACATGGAGAATTCTCTGTGGGAAAGGCTGCTCATTATGAGCTTGTAAAATCTCAATTCCCTTGCCACAGTTCAGTAGCTTTCATTCACCAATGTAGTTAGAAAATATACCCCCCTGGTTTCTGGGTATGATATATGATACCCAGATCACACAAGGTCAGTTCATGTCAATGTATGTACAAGGACAACCCACTGAACTGTATCCTTGGTAGATGAGCATATTGTAACTCATAGTGGCTGAAGTGTTGCATTTTCTTATTACCTAGATATTAAGTTTTGATGTTGTTCTCTGGTGAAGGAATTCTCATCAATTATTCATTGTGGTGTGTTGCTTTTAGACATCTTTGATAGTGTGTTTTTTGTTGCTTCTTAACCCGTTAAATCAAGGGTTAAACCCTGGTAGATTCTGTATAGGCATGGTATGTATGTCATTGGTTTTGAGATGGCTGCCCATATGACTGCATTTCATTTGGGAAGTCATCTCAAAATCCACTGACCTAAGAGTATAGGTATGTTTGGGACAACCAAGGGTACAGGTATATCCAGGGCTTACTTGTAGAGGAATAACTAGGTATCTGGGTGTTGTGGACACTGAAAAGAGCATTCTGACTCAGAGATTTCCAGAGGAGGGCACCCCCAATTTTCAAACAAATTGGGTTTTTTGCATGTATATATTGCTTGTCCATATACTAAACCACTGTGTGAAATAGCTAAGCTCAAATTGAAGTCCTTCATATAGAAAATCACATCTTTGTTATTACACACAGTATCCTATTGCACTGTTATACTATACAGGGTTGTCCATGGGTATTTCATGATAGAATGATAAGTACAAATAAATTGTTTTGCCAACCTGGCTTTTCAAATCTGAAATCATAGCATGCAGTTGTGCTAAATACCAGTTTTCTGTCTTGTGTCAGGGCAGGGGTAGGACACGATCTGCTCGATTTGGGCATTGGGGATTTCCATGCCTAAGAAAATTGATGCTTCGTGGACAAGTCTGTTTTGCTGACTTATTGTTCAGTGGACCATATCTTGAGAACCACTCAACCAAAATGAACAATTTTTTCAGGCAAGATGCTCAATTACCCATTCTTTATGATAAAATAAAATCCACAGATATCAAATTTTAAAAACAAGTGGAAAAATGTCACTTTTATTTTGGGTAAAGTTTTATTGGGTCACCCTGTACATAAATGTTCACTGCATCAAAACGAAAAATCTGATTCATCTGATCTTTTTTGATATAAACACAATATAATATTATTGGATGCCCATAGACACATTCATGGCTCTAAAACTGATCTTACAGTTCTTGTATGATATCAAGGGTTTTCTGCAAGAAGGCCCCGTCTGCAATAGCTGCCATTTGTCAGTTGTATTCTTATTAAATGTTATACCTGCTAAATCTAACACCTGGCAGCTATTGCAGATGGGGCCTTTTTGTTCTAAACCCTCATTGTGTATGTTTGTAGCCCTGGATATACAGGGTTTGGTGTATGTTAGTCATCAAGTCTCAATATGTGGCAAGTATTTTTAGGATATTACAAGAACACTGGCCTAAGAATAAGCAAGTTTGAACTCATTTTGGTATAATTATATTATACCCTTTACACCACCTCTGTTACATGTGCTTTAATACTGTTTTCAAGTATCGTCGCCCACATCACATACTGTCTTATCTGACATTTTTGATTTTTTTTATAGATATTTTGCACATGTACTTATAATGTTATGGTCTATACATGCACAAAGTTACAATCTTGAAAGTGACCTAATTAGTGAGATATTATTTAAGAATAAGAATAATTTCACATACTGTCGTATGTTTCATTTACACGTAATTTCAATAGGCGTATAATGAACGTTGTTTGTAAAACAAGCTGTTTGCGCTTTTCACATACAGTATGTGCGTCGTATCTGCCTCGTGCGTGAACATGACATGTTTCACATGAGATCTATCTGAACGCATTGAAATATAATGGTGAAATTAGCGTCGTATGTGAAAACACTACTTTTTTTGCGTATCACATATAGACTTCTGACTTTGTAGCTTTATATCAGGAATACAATTGCACTTTCAAAACTCAGCAAGGTTAAAACTTAAACTTCAGAATGTTTTCTTCATAATGCAAAATTAAAAAATAAATTGTAATGTTTAATTCCATAGTTTATTCTTTTGATCTGTAAGAATTACCAACAATGTAGTGGTTAACCCATAGTCAATATTTTGATTGCACTGCAAATTTGCGAGTCAAATGCATTTTGTTTGTGTATTCCGGATGTGATGCGAAAAAGTGCCATAGTTTAATATGGGAAGTTAAAAATCAGGTCACTGTGTGAGTAGTGTTCATGGAATCCTTAAGGAGGATCCAAACTAAGTTTGCAAACAAACACTTTCTTAATGCAGGATACTTTTACTGTCCAAGAGGGAGTTATGAAAGGAGGCCATGTCATTGGAAATTGAATGATAACTTTAAAGTGCTACTGAATCAACACTACTGTGTCTTTATATGACTCCACTGTGTTATTTTTACTCTAATTGCAATTATAAAGACAATGTAAAAACATTCAATAGAGTAGGGAAAGTGAGCTTTTATATTGGGTTTGCCCTGGGAGAGTGAACTTTGTGCTCTATGGATGGAGAATGCAAAAGTGGAGAACCCTCGGTTTTTGTGTCGCCTGCCCTAAGGCAGGCAGACACATCAGCATCACTTTGTCCACTGTTGATGTCTGTTGTTGATGTCTGTTTTTGTTGATGTCTGTTGTTGTGAAAAAGGGTTAACATTTGCCTGTAATATCCTCATACTTCGATGGATTTAAACCAAACTTGGGTCACAGGTGCAACATGGCATCCCCCATTTGTTGATGAGGTCAAAGGTCACATGCCAAGGTCAAAGGTCATGTGAGGTCAAGTTGTAAAATAGGCTAAAAATGTAAAATTAACCTCATTTGAAAAGTTGAGGTTCAATTGGAACCAAACTTGAGTCATAGGTGCAACATGTGATCCCTCATTTGTTAATGAGGTCAAAGGTCACATACCAAGGTCAAAGGTCATGTGAGGTCAAGTTGTAAAATAGGCTGAAAATGTACAATTAACCTCATTTGAAAAGTTGAAGTGCAATTGGAACCAAACTTGGTTTATGGAGTTTACATGCAATCCCTCATTTGTTTGAGTTCAAAGGTCACATATCAAGGTCAAAGGTCGTGTGAGGCCTATCATTCACAAACCGCGATGGCAGGCGACACAAGCGGTCCGAGGACCGATGTATTTTTTGGTGTATCAATGGATAGTGTCTGTACATCTTTAACCATCAGTGTTGAATGTAAAAGAAGATGAGATCCTGTGGTTGTAATTCCATGAGTGATAAATGTTTTAAAAGAGGGAATCTTGGAAGAAGTTCCTGAGTATCCATGGTGGTGGTTGGTGTGCCCCTTATTCATCAGTGGTGAATGCAAAGAGAATTTGGGGGAAGGGTTCTGGTTGCCATGATGTGGTGTTACATACTTTAGCCCTCAGTGTTGCATGCAAGAGAGAATTGAGTTCAGCGTGCGTAGCACATCGCGGACATATTGTGCTCCTAGGCGTCTTTCTTTCTTTCCAAACCTCCTTAAAATGATTTCTTCTAACCAAACGATTGGGCCGATGTTCAACCAACTTCTGAAGAACCACTGGACCTAGCGTCATAAATTGGTGTACACAGATTTGGGGACAAATTTCCATGGTGTGCGATTGTTAAGGGCATTCTTGGAAATCTATAAATTCCGTCTCGTGCTTTAAATCAATTGCTAGGTCACAAATTTCAGTCCGAAGAACATTAACCGCAAGCCACATAAGGTGGTACACAGATTGTGGGTTTAAAGGCAATGTAGGCTGATTACAGGGGGCATTCTTGAAATCTTATTAATTCCTTCTTCTACCACAATCCAATTGCTATGGTCACCAAATTTCATCAGTCAAAGAGACCCATCAAGCCAAGGCCCCTATAGGTGTACACAGATTGAGGTGAAAGATAGTGGTAGGCCTATAAAAGGGCATTCTTTGAAAATCTATAAAGCCTTTTCGGCCTCAATTAAGTGCTATGATCACCAAAGTTGGTCTGAAGAACCACTGACCCCAAGATCCATAAGGGTGTAAATACATTGGGGCCAAAGGTTCATGTTAGGCTGATTAAAGGGGGTGCATGCTTCTCAAATCTATAATTGCGGCTGTGGGTCTCACATGAAATGCTATTATCACTTACGTAAGAATAACCTCTGGACCCAATGACAAAGAGGTAAATACACAGATAGGGTTGTAAGGTAATGCTGGATGATTAACCCTAACCAGGACCGGGTCGTTTTGGCCGTCAACGGCCCAATGCAACGAAAGGCAGCTATTTTTATTTTGCACGGCCCAGATGCAACAGAGAGCCCCAAGTTTGCGTTTCATTGCATCTCGGCCGTTTTTCCCGGCCAGAAATAAGTCGCGTAATCAATAACGGCCCAGATGCAAGAAAACATCGCGCCATTTCCCGGAAGAACGGCCCAAATTCAACGAAAAACATCGGGTCATTGTTCCCGAAGACGGCCCATATGCAACGAAAAACATCGCCCATTTTATCGGGAAAGCTCCCGATCCACGAGAAACCTCAAGCGTGAAAATGCATCAAAACAAGGAATAATAAATAACTAAATAATAAA
Organism: Ophioderma brevispina; assembly: GCA_023653785.1. Lineage (NCBI taxonomy): Eukaryota > Metazoa > Echinodermata > Ophiuroidea > Amphilepidida > Ophiodermatidae > Ophioderma > Ophioderma brevispina. Next base: position 22,770 of record JAMKCH010026585.1, read on the forward strand.
TAAATAATCGGAGGCGTCCTGCACAACGGAATCGGCATGAAATTTGTAGCTATAGTTCGCCAGTCGTGGGTTGCGCTATTACGCTACATCATAATCGTTCGTGGCGCTCTATTATGCGACTCAATGCTCCGGTTTACGTCATGAATTGTTTTATGCATCATTAACCCAATAGCTATCGAAAATGGGGGCGCTATCACCACGAACTCGAAATTGTCTATGGCATTTGTACAGTGTCACCCCCCCCCGCCTGATGAAAGCTGCGCTTCTGCGCAAACCGTCCGAAATGCATTGGAAAATCCATCAGCATGCATTTCCAGTCAATAATGGCCCGATGCAACGAAAACAATCGCGTCATTTTTCCTCGTAAGACGTCCCATATGCAACGAAAAACATCGCGTCATTTTCCGGGAAGACGGCCCCCAGTTCAACGCAAAACAGCGCTTCATTTTCCGGTAAGACGGCCCAGTGCAATTATAGCCAATGACAGTCCTTTGCGCGACCAAAAATAGTTTTTGATGGCCGAGATGCAACGAATAGCATTTTCCGACCGTTACCACGTTTCGTTGCTCTCATTTCCTCTCGGTCCTCGTCGGTCGGCCGCGTTAGGGTTAAAGGAGTATTCTTTGAAAATTCAGAAATTCCTTCAGTCTCAATTCTAGTGCTATGATCACCAATTTGTCAGAAAAACCATAAACCCACTGACAACAAGTCCATATAGGAGTACAACAGATTATCAAGGCAACATACCTGATTAAAGGGGCATTCTTTGAAAATCTATAACTTACTATTCTCTTCCTACCTTACTTACATAACCCTCTCCGTTCAAATAACAGGTTCACTAGTGTGGTCAAAGGTCATATGACATTGTATGCTGCCATTAGTGCTTCTTCAGATGCACCTTGACCTATTTTTTTATTGTATTTTTTGTATGGGTGGAGGCTCTGGATTGTCCTTGGATTGAGATGTGTCTTTGTGTGAATGCAAAAGAGAAAGTTTTGAGGTGATTGTAGTGCCCATAGCTGGGGGAGTTTCATGGTCACTGTGTGGTACAAGGCAAGAATCGTGCGATATAATAAAATAGGGTTTTTGACTGAATAGCGTTCGTGTCACAGTACAAGACACTGCAAGTCATTGAAAACTCCATAGTGAGCAACTTTGGGTTTTAGGGGTTTTGCATATTTCGGGCTTGCTATCTTCTCATTATTGTTGGCAAGGTGTTAAATGGAAAGATCTAGGCAACAAAACATATATTTGAAAACTTCACAATGTGTCAGACTTTGGCGCAATACTGATTGAAAAACATGCTGGTGATACTTTTTTGTCCAACTGTATTCAACCTTCCCCCTGAATTTCCCGCATGCACACAAGAAAATGATTAAGGTTGTTTTTTTTGTCTAATGGGTTTTATAGAGCACTGACCGATCAAGTACCGTGGGGAACAAACTTGCGGTTTGGAGTGCCTAGAACCCATAATGCATCTATGCAACGCCCTATGCACTACTGGCTAATATTGATGGTTCCCACTAAAACGGTAGTTTTATCTGTATCTTGAGAAGAAAATGATTTTGAAAGCTGAATTTCAGGACGACCATGAAAAAAATACGCCCTTTTATCTGATATCAAATTGATACAACTTTCGGGGTCGGTTAAATCAGGGGCTCCTAAAGACGATCGGAAAAAGCACCTTTATGCATCAAATAGTACACACTTTTGAAAAGCCCTCCCCCTGTCCAAAGATACCTCCTGAGCTTCCATTTATGCCTTAAAGTCACATAAAACACTAATATATTAAATAAAACAACCACATGGGAGAGAGAAAAATCTTTATTGATTTAAAAAAAATGACTGCTCACCTGAGCATACCAGGATCATAGCCTTTGTTTTTTTTCACACCCTTTCATCTTAATATTTTTCAGAAACCTGATTCTACTTTCTTTTCAATCTTCTTCATTTATTATTAATAGATACAGAAATGGTGGATCAAGTCTGGCTTTAGAGAGAGAGACGAATTGCTCAGAAGTTGCTAAATTGCAATTGTCAATAACAAGCTTAAAGGGCCATTTCGTGATCCCACAGCCTCGTCCCCCGACATACCTAAAAAAGTAGATAACAAATACTACATCATGGTTTAGAGTGGATGGTGCACACTATTTTCCCGAGGTACTGGCTACTGACCTATCACCCCTCACACCCTCACCCGAAGGGTGAGGGTGATAGGCCTTAGCAGTACCAAGGGAAAATCTGTTCCCTAGTTTCCCGATATAAAACCATGTAGTATTTATGGGTTTTATTACACCTCAACTGTTACTCTGGGACGAGGTTTGTAGGGAATATTCCATATATGTCCATAGGGAATAGCAACGCGTAGTAGGAATCAGCCAATGAAATAGCATGATTTTGTTCAATATTCATGATTGTAATAATTTTATATCATCTGATCTGTTGGTCAAGTATAGTATGTGTGCCTAATCCTTACTTCATTTTGTCTGCTCGCTGAAGAAATGTTTCTCTCCGGGAGCAAGGGGAAGGGGTAAAGGGAAGAAGAGAAGATTGCATATCTTGGTTGGGAATTGAACCAGGGGCTTCCAAGCCCCAAGACGGCAGGGAGGGCAAGCCATGAAGGTTGCACTTGCCAGGCCAGCGATTTGGTACATGATGGGTGTTCTATATCATGATGTTTATCACCTTTTTTGGGGACTTAAGTGCATTTTCAAGTCTCAGTGACGTGGTATTTCATAGTATTTTGGCGTGTTAGGGTAGTCCATTTCATCTAAATGTTTTGAAGTATAACTTCCTATAACTTCACCTTTAAAAAGTAAGGAGTGATGCTATCAATTTTCGCAGCTATTTTGTATTCTTATTGCGCACGTCAACTTTGTATGCTTGCGATTACAGTTGGGATTTACACTGTGTGGAAGTTACGACGTCGCTCCTTACTTCTGGCCAGGCCTTGAATAAATGTATATTTCACACAGATTTCCCACAATTTTTTATGAATTTCTTTATCTGAAAAGTCAAAATTTTCCTTTAAATCATCAAATTTCCTGGGAGGGAGCTTCCTAGATTACAAACTTTTTCCCAACATGCTTCTGCATGGCTGGAAAAAGTAGTCTTGGCTCTAATCTTTCCATGCTAATAATGTATGGTGCTTGGGACTAAGACTACAGCCCTAGCATCATTGATTTATACTATCACAGGCCGAGTTTCTCAATTAACTCTTACAAAGATATTAACAAGATGACACATGGATTGAGATAGGTCAAGTGTTCAATGAAGTGATAGATTGCTGACCTATCTAGATGTGCGTAATTAAACCTAAGCATGTATGTGTGGCATTTGATGAGCTATGCTGATACTTTGTGACATGTAGAGCACCAAGATGTAGTATGTCAGATAAAGGATGTAGTAATTTCTTATAGCACAGTGCTACCTCAGAGAGTATTTTAAACCTTTACTCCATTAAAATTGCGATTTGGTATTGGAAGAAAGTTCATATTTTTCTCATTACTCAAGTAAATTTAAGGCCAGGAAACGTTTTCTCTTGATGTTATGAACATGTCTCAAAATGTGTATACTACATTACTAACATACACTGTCCTATGGACTAATTTAATACACATTTTTGCTTCTAGTATCCAAAGAGCTGGACGTCATTTTAAAATTCGGACCATGATCGAGTCACCCATCTTAAAGGCTGGCTCAGAGATTTTGAAATACAATTTTTTGTGTAGTAATTAAAAATAGTCAAATAGAACTAAAGATAGTCACCTAAAATGCTTAATTCCAAAGTTTGAAAGTGTATGTTGTAATCACCAAATACATTTTCAAATACTTAGCAAACATAGGCCAACATCCACATTTCACTTTGATGTGAAACTTTGATGTACAGCATCAGCAAACTAAGCATAAATAGGTCAGGAGGGGAATTCAGAAGAGTGTATGTTGTGAAAGGAGGTTAATATACTTAAATGTATGGTAGATGTGTGGTTGTAGCTAAGGCCGCACCTGAATACACACTCTGTTGAAAAAAAAACTTTATGTTTGTGTTTGCAACAATTGACACACATTCATTTGACAGTTTTAAAGTTGACAATCCCTGTTCTGGATTCCAGAATATTTATAAAGTAAGAAAAATATAAATTGAGTTACCAGGTGAGGATGATTGTGGATCTTTGGGCCATGCATATGTATGCCTGTTTGTAGCTTGGCTGGGAAGGTTCAGCTAGCAAAACACCCATCATTTAGTGGCTTTTCACAATTTTTGTGATGTTAATATGATAGCCGTGTACTTCCAAATCTCTAATGAAGTAAAGTTACACTTTTGTGCACATTCATGATAGATTTGCAATTATCACTCCTAATAAGCATGTTTGTCACTGCTAATGTGCATTTAAAGGCTGACTCAGAGATTTTGAAATATATATATTTTGGTGTATTAATTAAAAATAGTCAATTGGAACTAAAGATAGTCACCTAAAATGCTCAACTCTAAAGTTTGAGATGAATCGGATTTTCTCTTTTGATGGAGTAAACATTTATGTGTGGTAAAGTATTACCATAGGATACTGTATATAACAAAATTTCTGAATCCGTAATTTTACTACAAGTTGTGATTTTCTATAAGAAAAACATTGATTTGAGCTTAGCTATTTCACAGTTAATAGTATATGTGGACAAGCATTATAATTATGCAAAAAACATGATTTGTTAGAAAATTGTGACCAGATAGATAGGTATAGGCCCTAATCCCAAAGTGAGTCCTTTCTGGGGATGTAACTGAAAATTACCAGTGAGACCAAAAAAAGGGTAGACATTTCATATAGAAGTCCCATTGATGCAAATGAGGTATTGCTATTCATTCCGTCAAGCACTACTGCACAACGTCATACAGCGCATAACAGAATCAATTGTAATACCTCATTTGCATCAATGGGACTTCTATATGAAACGTCTACCAAAAAAAGGCATTCCAGTATGTTTTGTGCCATAGAATATGAAGTCTCCTGTGGAGAAGACTACTACAATCTTGGACAAACACTGCTCATACAATGTACTGACTATTAAAACAGGCAAGCAAGTCATCTGACAATAAATCCAGAGAAAAATATGCTTGAAACAACACATTAGTAATAATAATACCTTTATATGTTTTTTCCTTATCAATGTTTCAGGGTACTGTGGCATTCAGCGCTACTGGAGATCGATTAGCCTGGACACAAATAGAGCAAATGCATGGTAAGTAGACTGAAATTATTGAATGAAATACCTTTGTGTAGGTGCAAGAAGGTCATAAGTGCAATAGCTGCCTTGTGATATATCTGTGTGCTGCCATGTATGAGGATAACTCAATTTATCTTTGCTTGAGTCAGTGGCTCTTGAAATGGTTCTTCAGGTGAGTGTATCACCCAAAGAACCATTTCAAGAACCACTGACCAAAGACTTGGCATAATAGTATGTTTGATGGTAATTTCTGACAAATGGCAGCTATTGCACTTACAACCTTGTTGCATTCACACACTGTTTATGAGGGAACTGGTTTTCTGCATGAATTCCAGTTGAAGATAGAAAACTGGAATGCTGATTAAATTAAAATTTGCTGGAATGTGTCTAAGTTACACATTGGGAAAATTCAGTGAGATATGTGTAATTTACAGCATGGTATTAAAAGTTTTTAATGTATTTGGTATTAGGACATGCCGCATGGTTGTGATATTGGCTTTTGAAAATAACAAAGTCCCCCTTTTCAAACCCAAATATGGCATGAGTCAAATTTGGTAAATTTTGCCATAAAATGACACCTTTAGTATAGATATGGATAAAAAATGTTACATTTTAGCCACTTTAATCTTCCAGTGTAGAAATAAGACCTCAATTCTGTTAAAAGTAGTGATTACATGAGTTTAAATTAAGATTATAGCAGTGATACATCCATAACAAAATCACAATCTAAGCACCCGTCGGCATTCCATTTAGATCAACGGTAGCTATTAAGTCCTTCCCATAATGCATCTGGTTTGCTTTCCATTTTCTATAATAACAGGTAATCACAGCGTGAAGGATTAGGGCTTAATCTATACACAAATGTGGCAGTGGATCATAACAGTATTTTCCAATTTGGTGATACCCAATATCATTCCTTTGGGTGTTTTTTCATCATATTCTTTGAACCTTGAAAGCAATTGAGTGCTAGGGAATATCCATATGCCTTTCAATTATTAAGACCCTATTTTAGCCATATGCATGACATTTTTTAGCGCTCAATAGACAGCATATGGGAGTTATTTTGTTTTACACACGTTTCATGGATGTTCCATGCATTGGCAGCTCAGCTCCCAATGGGCCCTATGCATGATGAGAAGGGCTTTTGGGCTGCTGTTATTTAGATCCAAATCAAACAAATTGTACTTCTTCAAAAAACAAATTCTTTTCCCCATTCATCAATTTTGTCAATAACAAACATATAGATAATGTAGGCCCACATGATCAATAATCAGTTGTGTCCAAAGACAGATTAAAATTAAAAAAAAAATTTTTTTTTGTAACCTTAATCTCTTATTGTAAGCACCTTATAGCATCTTAAGCTAAGGATCATTGAGACAAATTATTTTCTCTAGCTCTAGTCGATTCATGCAAAGCGAACTTTATGTTAATTCTGGGATGGGCAGGGGTGATCATTGAGGATGAGAATTGATTTCTTCCGTCCAGAGTTATATGAAACATTAGAATTGAGGTGTGTTCTATATCAGATCTACTCTGTAATTGTCTGAGCAAAATCATGTTGACCCTACCACCCGTTCAATGCAATTGTGTATTTTTCAAGAGTCAGGCAGGACCGGCAGGTCAGGTTTCCTTTGAACCGTTCAGGTCAGGTTTCCTTTGACCGGTCAGGTCAGGTTTCCTTTGACATTGTCAGGTCAGGTTTCCTTTAGAACCGGTCAGGTCAGGTTTCCTTGATGGCCGGCTACTGGTATCCTGGTAATCAGTAATACCTGTCCCAGAGTGCCTAATTGTCGGCGGCTAAAACCGGCAACCCCCATCGATTCCTAAGAAATTTATGAAGGATGTAAGGCTGGTTACCCTGGTAGAATGAAAAGAAGAGCTACCTACAAGGTCGTCAGCTCTGGAGAGCTTAATGGCGGCCACCAGCACATGCTGCCTGGCATAGTGGGGCCTGTTTTGCCCAAAGGCTAGCCCACCGCCGAAAACTGATGTTGACGTCAGAAGGGCAATCCGTCAATTATCTTTTGCTCCAAAACATCCTCGTGTACAGCAGTATTGCTGAGTGGAGGTGTATCGGCACCCCTGTTAGCGGGGACAAAACCTGCTTTAAAACTTTGGTTTATCTCTCATAAGTTGTTCAAAAATACGTACGAGTTGGTAATGTCTTCAGCCATTTCTTAAATCTGTGTTGTAATTTTGATCCATTTACGGCAAGAGCAATTCAATTTGCATGTAAATTAGGCACACATACTATACTTAGGCCAACCGTTTCAGATGATATAAAAATCGCAACTTTTTAGCCAAGGATGGACGAGCTGCGTATCACTAAAATGCCCCTTTAACAGCCCACTGTGAGATTCCACATGCACAGCTAAATGTTTTAGAATCGAGATAAAGTTATTACATGACTGGTGGTCCCTTCAGGGAGTCAAGTTTTAAGTGTTTAGTGATAACAGCATGATTTAAATTTAGCTTGTCCGACGACGTTGTGATATTTTTGCGAAAAATGAGAAGTTACTAATAGTTATTGGTGGGTTTTACAAATTGATTGCCGTATGCCTATGTAAGTTGCATTTAACATGTCTCGCAAGTTTGAACAACTTTTCGCCAGGATGTGGTAAGAGTCAAAAATTGCCGTCCTCGAGCAGTGGCAAGGGGAGCATTTTCGTGCTTGTACTCCAAAGCAACTGATATTGGCATCATAATTCATTGATAAGCTAAATTAAAAAATGGGTATGTCTCAAAGCATATGAGAAATTCAAACTTCAGATTAATGCATTCTCCCTGTTCCCTGAATGAACATAGCAACTGCATGCTTTATTTACTAACAAAATGCAAGTGCCACATAAAAAAAGGCAATTTCACATTTTTTTTTTTTTTTTTTTTTTAATAAGAATAAAATTTGTCCATAAAAAAAAGCAGGAAAATTAAAAAAAATTATAGTATTTTAAAAATGACAAGAAAACCCAGTTCAGGAAAACAGACTCACAAAATGTCCTGGTGCACAACTTTGAGATGTACAATATTTTAAAGTCATATCAAACTCTTTTCACCAAACAAATTTATTTGCCCTTTCAAGGGCTACTGGTTCATAGGTTGAGAACAAGAGTTCGGAAAGAAGCCAAGTGTTACATTTAACATTTTACAACAGTAAACAAATTCGAGCCAATACAACCCACGAGAAAACTTTGCAAGGATGTGCCGACGCGGGAATCAACCAAGACGCTTCCTATCTCCAACGGACCCCATAAAAACCACTAATAGGCCACCATCCCCTACTGATAAACGACAGTGTAACTGAGCCTAATGAAGGATAGTCGGGGTATACAATACATGTGTGTGTCGAGATCATATTAAACAATGTAGGTATAGAATCAGCATCACCATGCGAACACGATTCCGCGCGTCGGCACATCCTTTGCAAAGTTTGTCATGTTTGGGTTTAATCAAGCTTTGAATTTGTTTAAAATGTTGTAAAATGTGAAATGTAACACATTGGTTGGTAGAACTGATTCTTCTTTCCTAATTAATGTTGCTCAGTTTCCTTGTGTATCAAGCAATTCGAATCCTGTTGTTTTTATATATGTTCATGGTGCTTGTGCGCGCTTCCTGATTCGATTGGCCCTCTAATTAGGATGTTTAATTGCGGCAGGTTTCCAAATTCATAAGTGTGTGCAGATGTTCCCACCTTGACAGAAACACATGAATAATCTAATAACTGAAGAGATAATGTCGCAGAGACTCTCATATTTTTGGGAAATCACATCATTACATGGACATGGGATGTTATAGATGTAAGCCCATAATTTTTCAAACCACAAGCTTTTCAATTATATAAACTACACAAAGGCTGCTTGGAGCAACTGTGAAGCTAATTTTAAATACACCATGTTCATTTCTTAATGGATGTTACACAGTTAAAGCGGCACTGACCACATTTTCACAAAATATGAAATTTCTATTCTTCTATTTGGCTCTCAATGATAGTGTAGGCCATTTGAAGAATAGCGATACAATTTGGCACATAAAAATACACCTAAAAACAGCTAGGGACGTTAATAAGAGCTAGTTAAAGACATCCAGGTAAAATTGTAGGCTAACTTTTAAGTTAAGTTTGCCATAACGTAAATCAACAAATGTGTATATTACTGAATATCATAGACTCAATAACTCATTATATTAAAACCATCACAAGACGTTCAAACGAGTGCTACCGTGGGAAACTGCATACGCCGTGCCATTGCTTGTGTTAACAACGCCATTTCCACGCGGTCTGCTGAATCATTGTCGCCGGAGACATTAATTATAAAATCTTCTGTTTACCCATAAGGCATGCTGATTTGGTCTTAATCAACAGGTTGAGGGCTAATGTACTATAAAAGCTCTAAAACCCCGCAAAAATATTGTTTTTTTTTAAATCTTAGGTGCACTATTTTTCCAATGGTGGCCAGTGTCTCTTTAATCGATGGATTCTTAAGAGGATATAATATAAATTCAATACATTTTGTTATTTTCAGATGAGTGTATCTAAGATCGGGTATTATGACGTTGATCAAATGACCTCTCACACATACAGGGAAGAAGGTGAAATGGTCAGATGTAAGATTGTGTATTTATGACTTTGCAAATGCCAATCTCACACTAGACAGGGATAAGGTGAAATGGTCAGGTAAGATTGGGTAGATGACTTTGCTAATGTCAATCTCTACACTAGACAGGGATAGGTGAAATGGTCCGGTAAGATTTGATATTATGACTTTGCTACTACTCTCTCCACAGGACAGGGAAGGTGAAATGGTCAGGAAGAATTGGGTATTTGACTTTGCAACTGAAATCTCACACCTAGACAAGGGATAAAAGTAATGGTCAGAAGATGAGTCATTATGACTTTGCAAATGACATCTCACACCTAGACAAGGAGAAGGTGAAATGGTCTGTAAGATTAAGATGGGTATTATGACTTTGCTATTGACAATCTCACACTAGACAGGGATAAGGTGAAATGGTCAGGTAAGAGAATATTTCAGATGGATTAAAAAATGTGTGGAGCATTACTTCGACTTGGCTCTCCATTCATTATCCTACTCCCATGTGTGGACATGAGATATGGGGAAGCAACAATAGGAGCACACCCATTGCTCACCTTAAATTCCCAGGTCAAGATAGAGAATATTCATGGATTTAAAGAATTTGTGTGACCATATGTGAACATGAGTGGTCCTGACCCACTCATGCCCCCCCCCTTGTGAAATTGAGATATTGGGGAGAAAAACATAGAACTAGGGAACAAACATCCCTAAATTACTAATGGTCAAATAAAAAACATTTCCAGAGGATTAAAGATTTTTGTGACCAGATATTGAATATGGTGTGATCCTTCATCATCATCTTCATTGCTTCAGGCCAAAGGCAGGGATTGGTAAAATTTGGAATATGAGATCGCTGTTTTTGATTGTTTCTCAGAGGGTTGTTTGTCATGTTGTGTCCTGTAATGAATCAATCAGATAGATTGTATTATATTTGTGTGCCCAGTGTTAAACCCCTGGCTCACCAGCCATTGATTGGTTTTTTTGTGGGGTTTATTTGATGTAATTCGCCATCAGAGAGATTGCAAGAAAAACTTGTAGGTAGCATACAGAATATTAAGGTCTTTTAATCCTTGGACATATTCAGTTTTATGTTACACAACCCACACGTCATCCCCCTTCTACTTTTTTAAATTTTTTATTCCAAAATTAGAGCCATATTTTTCTGGAATCATAAGCAGTTGGTAGCATTTATGCACCAATCAGTTTGCCACCAATCCTCGTTCATTAATTATATTAGTATAACGATCTTTGTTTGATGAGATGTAGCTGCAGAAATGGTAGCTCATAGGCAATTTTGTACGGTAGGGCTGATTGCCAGAAGTGAAAGTAAAACTCTCGTCGATATGAAACCAAATCAATAAGCCTCGTTAGACAACTTTTCAAATGATCCTAAAAGATGAGGTGAATTACACCACACCCTCCACTTGGTATTGAAAATTGTATTATCTGTTGAATTTATATTCTCAGGTATTTTAACCATAACAATGAAAACACTGAAGTAATGGGTTAACACTATTAATATTTTAGACCTTATAGGCTTCAAGGTACTCAGTTAGTGATTCTTGTTACAGGAACTATGTTCAAGATTTTGTCAGCGCATTTTGAACTTACATTCATAAATATATGTCATCTCCGAATTTCCTAAAAATAATACATTTGATGTAAAATTAACAAAATAGTAGGCATTTTATTTGTGCGTTTTTGACATCACGAAGAAAACAGACGATTTTCCGCCACGCTTCATTGATCAAGCGCCCAATTTTGCTCTCCCGGACGTCAAGTGATGACCAAACATCGTGTTGACTCGGAAAATCGTTTATTGCGACACTAGATATTGGATGGATAATGAAAGTAATAATAAAATTTGAAAATAAGTTACAGAATGACATTTTGTTTGCATTTTCGTTTGTTTTAATTATTATTGATATAAAAAACACATCTATCGCAGTTATAGAAAAGTGGCAACCTGTATATAATGGTCACAACAACACGTAAATTAATGGATGGTCCATCACTTTGACGTCACCATTTGCCTGGCAAATGTGGATTTGTTTGGAATTTTTTTCGAGTAAGCTATTGGCGGAAATTAAAAGGGCAAATATCAACAATGTGGACAATTTCAACTTATTTTGATTTATATGTAATCTACTTTACTTAAGCTTTCCAGCCATACCAAATTTTCCCAAATATTCAGATCATGACATATTTCCTTTAAGGGTGTGTTTAGGATACATATACTGATATTGAGACATGCATTAATCGGTTTTTGAATATATTGTGATTTCTTCTGATTTGAGCAAGCAATCGGAAGGCCTTTATAAATATG
>JAMKCH010026586.1:0-21217 GCA_023653785.1 Ophioderma brevispina
CATATTTTCCTTTAAAGCATGTATTGACCAACTGACCTAGAAAATTAACCTATCTATGGGTGGTTTTTATAGTTTTATCCATTTGTTGGATAAGGTGGATCAACTTCGTGAAGACTGCAATAGGCGGAGAGTGGGACCACTGAAATATTTGATCAAAACAACCGCGGTTCCTACTTAGCCTCATCTGTAACCCTAACCCTGACGTCGGTTTCTAGCCTAAACCATTCTATGGGGGTTTCATAGTTTTACCATTTGTTTTCTTTATGAAGGTGGAGCAACTTCGTGAAGACGGGCATGAGGCTGAGAAGTGGGACCATTGAAATGATTTGATCAGCAACCCGTTCCTAATAGCCCCTTAACACTAACCCTGACGTCGGTTTCTACCCGGGAGGAACTGAAGGAGTGAGGGAAGAGGGGAAAACCCGAGAAAGTTTGCATATTCGGGAGTGGGTTGCAACCCAGTGCCCTTCGGGCCCCAGCCCCTGACCTGGATCGCACGCTACGGTGGTGTCGCTGGCCCTCCAGTCGATTTCGTGCCCATGAAGTCCTTGGTTTGATGACGTCACGCTGCTTTCTGGACTTAGTGCATTTTTCTCAATTAACACAGTGAGCTTTGGTGAGATTTAGTTGTGCGAGGTTAGTCTTGGAAAATGCTTACCAACACAGCACTTAAGCTTACACAAATCTAGCAAATCTCCTTAGCGAGGGTTTAAACCTTGGATAAATAACCCTTTCTACCCAAGCCATTGGGTAGCCAAACATGAAGAGGGGTTTACCACCCCTTAGGAATTTTGTTTATGAAACATTGTATTTCTATAAATTTGCTGGCCATAGGTAGCTTAGAGGTCCTTCTTTCCATGGTCTCAAAATAAGTACAAACTTCCCTTATGACATCACTATTATATCATAAGTCAAGGCAGGCACTTGAAACTTATTTCAGTTCAAGAGGCCCATCCATTCATTCAGAGAAATTTCTTGCCCAAAGTTTCTTACCTCAGAATTGATTGAAACAACTCCAAATCCTACCTTTATATTTGATTCAAATCAAAACTCCAAATCCTACCTTTAGATCCAATCAAACTCCCAAAGTCCTAATTTCTGACATTTCTACTGCTGAAAACTGACACTGAGCTGCTTTCCAGATGCAATCAACTTACACCCCAGAAAGTACAACTAAACTGAGCATATTGGGTGAAAAATTTCCCAAGTCCTCCTGCCAGAAGGGGCAAATTTGTATGTGTCTAGGTGACCTGCTCCAATAAGTCTGAACTTGATGAAATGTGCACACACAATTGCCACTTTACTACTTTTGCCCAATGTTAACTGAAATTGGTCAAAATTCACTGTATATGCGTTTTCATTAATTCATCAGGGATAGCAAGTCAGGTCATCAATGATCAATGATGGGTGTCCATGCACCGCTATGGTCAGAACATGATCAATGCATGGTGTCCACATGTTCCTGCCTTGATCATATATATCCTGCATTGACATCACAGCATTGCAACTTGACACCTATCCAACTGATATGACTGATCCACATCTATGCCAATGTGTCAACATCCCATAGGAGGCATACCTGACCATTCAGTTGGTTCCTTCCGAAGGGGTGTTAGAATACATACGAATTGCCTTGCTGTAAAAGTGTCTGTGTGATGCCCTGGCAAATGTCAGATTAAAGTAGGAAGCTTATCACTGCTATTATCTTGATGTTCCAGATAGTCTCCAGGGTGCTGGTTACAGAGTTGCTAACACATCAGATAAAACCCAATTTGGGCTGCTTGGAAATATTAAACTCCCAAATTCATTGACTATAATGTGAAGCTAATGACAAGATAAGAATTGTGTGTTTTTAACTTAAAGGTGCGTGTTCCGATCAAATCCCTTAGTTCCCCGATCCCCTTATTTACACCCGGGTAAGTATCAATTTGATATCAGATGAAAACCCACCTTTTTTCTCATTGCCTTGCCATCCTGAATTCCAGCCTCAAACTCCATTTCGTCCCCAAGACAGCACAAAAAACTGCTGTTTAAATGGTTAACCAGGGTCTTGCACATATGCATTAATTACGTCTACCATCAAAACCGCAAGTTTGTTTCCTTCCCACGATAACTTGGGTGGGGAGTTTATCAAGTGCAGGCGGCTCATATTCAAGGCAAGCACCACCACATAAGTGGAACAGAGCCATCTATTAAAGACAGACTCATCAGAGAACTTTGAAACATTACATAATTCATAAGAATGTTTATTACATAAGTCCAAGTAAGTCTGGTCTTAGGTTGGTGGTTTTGAGATAGCTTTCCTGTCAATTTTAAACAAGGCTCCAAAACTACTGACTTTTGGTTTTATAACCTATTCTTTAAGCAGCTGTGCAAATGTAGCACTTTTCACTTGCTGATGCCCGGGTTCAATTCGACAATTTGATCCCCAGGTAGTAACGGCGCTGCGATTGATGCTATTTTGTTTAGGTTGGAAGCTGCCGCACTTATACGGCGTTTTGCTACATTCGCGTGCGCCTACCAACGTTGCGTCTCGTTGGCGGTATGATTGTTGGCATGTAACAGGTTGTTCAATTGTGTCAAACTGGGTGGTGCCAGTCCTTTCTGTTTGTATTTAAGCCCATAAAGTATATCGTGAATATTGGTTTAAGAGCTGACCCTTAAATGATAAAGCTGTTTCATGTGGTTTTAAGAATGAGAATTACCCTTTTTTACGAAGAATTGAGACCAGCGCCACCATTAGTTTTGCGTGGAAGAAAGAAGCTCTACGCCCACCTCCGTCCTCGTTCTTTCACTTTAAAATAATGGTATCGCCTTGGTTTTCAATTCGTCGTAAAGCGGGTAACCTGGTTCCAAAATCAGACCGTTATTCTCTAAAGTAATACAACACATGCCAGAGCTGGAGTTTTAAGGGGCATGACCCGAGTTAAGTGTCCTAAAATTTTTTTCAATCTTGATAGAATGGGCCTTTCATCCCAAAACCCATCTGTAAAGTTCAAATCAAATTCAACGAAATCAAATCATCAATCAAATCTTTTATTCAGCAAATACAAAGATTACAAACAATAAATGTGATTTATTAGCAAAGTAAACAGATACGATGTGACAATAAATTAAATGAACATTGGAGAAGAAATATCGATGCTAGGACCACCACTGAACAACCTCCGCTGGAGCTTATAGGAGGTGAGGCCCTTGCTTACGGTAACTTACTTACAACTTACAACATACAAATATGAACATTATGAAGCGGTGCAATGAAAATATAAGAGTAAAAAATTTGATGCTGGAAATACAAACGAGGCAAAAAGAGTTTGACTAAAATTTTAAAGACGCGATTAAGGGAGTACCACCATGACCTAAGTTGCAAAAAGCAAGTTTTTAAAAAGACAAAAATTACAACCGCATGAATCACATCCACACAACCTTATAAATACACATACAACAGAAATATCCACGTAAAAACTACATATACATACATGTAAAAAAACACAAATACAAATCACAGACATATAGACACACTACACATATAAATGCTTACCTTGGACGTACACATAAGTTACTGCATTTGTACAATCAACATTTATGTTCGTATGCACAGGCATGTTAAAGTTTCAAACAAAAATTTGGTGAAGAAAAGAAAGTGCAGGAGATTGTTCCAAAGTAATTTACTCAGGGGTAAAAAGTACTATCGGTAGACTGTATAAGGAGGGCGGTAAAACGAGAGTAGCGAGAAAAAAAAAGATATATGGGGAGTGAAAGAAAAGAGGATGTATAGCTAGAAGGAAGTTGAGAACGAAGTGAAAGTGGAGTTTTTTGCAGATCAATGGAGGAGGGGAATATGAACGAATTCAGGGTTATATAGTAATGTCATGTAAAATCTATGAGGCCGTGCTTTAAAGGTATTTTTGTTTGTGATAGATGTGAGTGATTATCGGAAGAATCGTTCCAGGTTTTTTGCAACCATGGTACAGAATATCATGTTTTTTCCTTTGGTGGTTTTGGGTAGAGGAAGGTGAGAATTGGTCGGTTGTCTAGTGTGTAATTTTGTTTGTCTTATTTTGTCACAACGTAATTTTTGAATTAGGAGTGGTTGTCTATGGTAAGTCATGCATAAGAGTGCGACCATTGGAAGTTGATTGATTTCATTTATTTGTAGTGTCTTTGAGGGAGTGAAATAATGGTAAGTGTGAGTTCTGTAAGGTGAGTTAGCGATCGTACGGATAGCCCATTACTGAGTGATGTTGAGCTGATTTAGTCATGTTTGGGAAGTTTGAGGCCCATATGACATACATTGCATTATTTAAAGGTGTGGAAGACCGCAATTGTTTGTCATAATGTTTTTATGTGTGGGGTGGTAGGTTGGCTGTCTTGCTCTGTAGATGTTACCTATTGCATGTGAGGGTTTTTGTTATAGTGAGTTTAATGTGCTGGTTCCATTTGAGTTTATCGTCAATACGGTGATGCCCAGAAACGTAGTAGTATGAACTTGGAAATGGCTGGTCTATCAATGGTAACTGTGTGGTTATGGTTAGTATGATGAGATTAGAATAGCATGTAGTTAGTTTTTTGATTATTAAGAGACAGTTTAATTAATAGCTCGAAACCATCAGGTGATTTTTTTGAGCTCAAGGTTTATGTTTCGAACAGCGAGTTTAAAGTTTGAGTCTTAGAGGAAGATGTTCGTGTCATCTCTGCAAATACGATAAGTTTGAGTGGTGTTAGATCTGTTTATGATGTCATTCATAAAATGAACAGAGTACGGACCACCACAATGGAGCCCTGTGACACCACTGTGTTTCAAAGCGAAGGGTGATTGAGTTGAGTGGGCGTAAACGGATTGAGTTCGGTCTGCGGGGTAGCTTCTGAACCAGTCCGAGGCAACACCACGAACACCATAGTGTTGAAGCTTATAAAGGAGAATTATTAATGGTCTATTTGTCAAATGTCCTTGGAGATGGTTCCAGAAGATTCCCATTGTGTTGATTTTGTTTTTGAGGTGCTTGATTAATTGGATGTTAGTTCACTGAGATCCCTATATGTGGAACGCTTGGGGCCGAAAACCGTACTGACATCACTATAATTTGTGTTTGTTTAGGAAGTAGAGACGATTGGTGTAACAATTTATTTTTCGAGGATCTTTTGTGAGAATGAAGGAAGGACAGAAATTGTCTTAGTTTGGTGATGGTCGTTAGGGATCTTTACTTTTGAAGATGGGAATGTACTTTTGGCTGATTTAAGCTTATTAGGAACTATACCTAGGGAGTGATTGGTTGAAGATGTATAGAAGAGGTGAGATGATGGTGTTTTTCAAATGTTTGTTTGGATTCCATCCAGGGTCTCATGTCAATCATGCCCAGCACTTTTACTTCCAAGCTTCTTTATAGGTGGCGCAATTTCTGCATTTCATCAATTGTAAAACGGGTGGAAGAAATTGAGTTTTGCCTGCCGTGTTGTGACATGGGCATGGAATGGCGTGTTAGGAGTAGGAATTTTTACTAGCCAGTGTTTAACCAAGATTAGTAAAGTGATCATTGAAAATATGGGTGATTTCGGAAGGTTCGGGTATCTTTTGGTTGTTGTGGGTAAGGTTTGGGAAATTGGATTAGATATGTCTTTCTACATAATTGTATTATAGAAATTTCCATGTTTTGTCTGGTCATGTTTTAAGGACGGCTGTTAAGTTTTATCCGTCATTGTATGTTCTTCTTTGCTTTACGAATAATATGTGTGAGTTTTTGTTTTATATTGTTATATTTTTGTTTTCTGTGGGTGGTGTTTTTTCTAATGTATTCTTTATAAAGAGTGTGTTTGTGTTTAATGATTTGTAATTTCCGTTTGTTATCCAAGGCTTTCCTGGTGCGGTTTTTAGAGGACCTTTTTTCTGTAGTGGGGGAAAGGGGGAGTTTTCATAATGATTGATGTATGTTGTAATAAAGTGATTGTATGCTTGTTAGCATCTGTTTTGTGTGAAGTGTTTTGTCCATGTTCAGTCCTAAGTTTTACGGTTAAAATTGCGGATGTTGTCTCTCTGTAGTCACGCCTGTAGACAACTGTATTGGGGACCTTTTTTTGTTTTCGTCGGGGGATTAAGATATTTTGAAGGTGGTCGGTGATCTCTTTGACAAGGATCCTGTAGTTGAATTTGATTGTTTGTTGCGTTAGTGGAGAATGTTATCATGAGTGTGGCGGTGTTTGTGAGTTATTCTGGGTTGGACGATTTTTTGAGAATGTAAGAGTTAGCAAGTGTGGTATTACTAATGTATGTGTGAGAACTGTTATAGGTAATTTGAGCAAGTTACATGTTTAGGTCCCCGCAATGAGATGTCTTTGTTAGTTTTACTGAGATTATTTTTAGTAGTGTTCTTAGTTAGTGTTGAATTTGCCGGAAACGGTGTATTTCATAAGTCTGGTAGGTTGACACCACGATTACATTTTTTGGTTTGTTATTCATGGTGATGTTGAATGTCATGAAAATGAGTCTGATTCTGGTCCAGGTGTGATATCCATGACCTGGTGTGCAACGTGAGTTTGGGGAATGTCATTCAAACCCCCCTTCTCTACTGTGAAGTGGACCTTGGACATACAGGGTACCACTCGAATGAGGTGCAGATTTCTGCATCTGTGAGCCATGTTTCAGTGAAAGCTATGAGGTAAAAGTGTGATTGAGCAGCCCAGGTAAGGTGGCGATTGTCTTCATAATAATCCATTAAAAGTGAGTCTACGGCATTGAGAATGAATTATTGAGAATGAGTCCGTTAACTGATGATGTTAAGGTAATTAAAAACCGTCATCGGTGTAATATTGAGATCCTTGTTTTGGTGTGTCAGTGTGGTTAAGTGAGTAGGGATGGTCACAATTTTGAATTGATATGGGTCGTGGTATTGGGTTGATACACAAGGGAGTTTAGTTTGGTGATATTTAGTCTAGTGTCAGTAAAGAATTCGAGCAGTTTCGCAAGGTAGTCATCGTCAAGAATATGGTGGTTGAACGGTAGGATATGTGTTGTTGATGTGACATGGAAGTAGAATGAGTCGGTGGAAGTTTGGGATAAAGAGAGAATGAAGGACTATTTAACAAAGAATCTGTGAGGTAATAGACATATAACAAGAGAGAGAAGGAAAAGAGTTTTGCTAAGAGTAGAAAACAATGATGTGATGTAGGGAGGGTAAGGGAAAAGAGTGAAGGGGGAGATGCGAGTAAGAGTTAATTTGTGAAAAAGGGGCAAGTGATTAGGAATAAACAATGATAGAGGGTAAATAGATGTTCATGAAGGAGAGGTGGGGGTGGTTGGGAGAATAAAATAAAAGTCTGATAATGACCAAGTATAAACAAAAAGAGCTGGACACGCCAGGCATGAGAGTAGAGAATACAGAAGTGGAGTAATTGACAAAGAATAAAACCTAGACGATAATAGCATGAAGAATCACCGAGGACACTCACAACAGAAACAAACCAGATGTCTGTATAGCTAAAACAAGAGCAACAGAAGAATCACGAACACAAACTTTACAGCGTATACATGTACGGACTTTACAACAAACAAACTTAGTTAAGTTACTTTATAAAAGGGGATAAAGATAATTTAAAGGGCAAAAATATAAAATACCGTAATAACTAAAGAATAAACAAAATACGTATACGGGCCCGACCAAGTAACAATCAAGCAATGGAGCATGCCGCAACCGCAATCGGAAAGTTCAACAGCAAAAAAAATACTTAATAGGGCCTATTTGAAAGTGAAACAAAATATGGTTGGTAAAATGCTACATGCGAGCATTGCTATGTAGGAAAAAAAATACACAAATTCCCCCCCCCCCGGTACTTAAGTGTTAATGAGGTCATTAATTGCCGATATGCATGCATACCGCAGGAGGTATCACACAATACAGTCAGTCTCAACTCATATCTGGAAGTTTTTTTGAAAAGATGGAACAAATTAATGACGAATTAAACGGGAACTATATACAAAAAAAAAATAGCAATGTTGGTTTACCCACCAATCCTGAGTAGAAATCCTTAGTTAGAAAAGCGATGTGAAAACGATCACAAGCTGTGGCATGGGGAAAAGACTGGAGCTAACCATGAAGGTGTGACAAAGGTCACAATGGGGTGATGAAAGAAGTAAACGCTAGGGATCTAGTCAGGATATGTTATTTTGGTACACTAAAGCATCATGCAAAACATTATACTATACTTTAATGACATTGATACAAGTACCAACAGAATACATTTTGCAAGCTTGTAAATCAGAACATTACTGCATGAAAAAAGAGTAAAGGCTTTTGAGAGTGCAAGTACCATCATTTGAATGATACAATACGTTGAAAATAAATGCATGGGTGGTGCACCGATATTTCATCCTATTTTGAAGTGTGAGAGCTAAAAACAATGATTTTGTAATCCCCATAGAGTCCTCTGTAAAAATTAATATTGGATGGTCGACAAAATTGGATAAACATTTTCACTCATACATCCCAACCAAAACATCCTTTAGCCCTAAGATTGCATAGCTTTCTTTCTGATACCCAAATTTTGACTCCTTTCCCGGTAAAAAATCTTGGGGTCCCTGGGGCGAGGCGTATTAGCATTCGACCATGGAGCTTTAAAAACACTACTGACTACTTATAAAATGTGTATAACCTACACAACCATTCCCACAAGCTGAGGACTGGAGGAATTAAACAACTACGGACTACTTATGTGTTATACCTACACACCACACTCCAGAGTTAAACACGACTGGATTTACTGATAATGAAATAGTTTATGGTCTGCATAGGGTCCATTTCAAAGTATTCAGAAGGAATTATTGTTTAAAATTCAGTGTAAGCATGGGTTATAGAGTTTTTGAAGCACTCTCAGTTCAGGTGCAATCCATCGCCAAAGCTACGTTTCAAAGTTGCCCATTTTGAAATTGCCACAACGGAGCGCTATATGAACCCTACATTGTAGTTACTAGTTTGCCAATTGGAATGATTTTTCTCTGTACTTTTCCTGGGGGGGGGGATTTGAGGATATTGGGCTTATGAACAGGATTTTATAGCCCATCCCGCTCACTTCGTTCGTCTCAAGTTTGGAGGGTGACGCACCTGTGCGCGTTTAGGTTTTTTTACGCCCTAGAAATGCAATTGCAGAATTACGCACACGGATAAAGGCGGCACGATCGAAACGCTAAAGCGAATGCAGAGTCGCGTCATTACGTCACCCTTAAATTCGAGACCGAACAAAGTATAGTCCCCCTGATCCCCTCCCTTAGTCAGATTAATCATAACCCATACTTGCTTTTCTTTTTCACATCCTTCAGCACCAAAGATCCTATCTAACCAGTAGTGGGGGGCACGCTCCCACAACTGATCTATGATCCTACGTTCTTACTAAGGGGGAAGGCCCGATTTCATTACATAAATTTGCCGCTCTTGATGAGCGATCTGAACCTAACCCCCACCCATACCCATCTATGAGTTCATGCCAATAGTTTCAATCCATGTTGATATGAGAAGCTAAAAAATGTGATTTTGGGCAGCCCACATGAATAGTATGCAAAAGGACTTACTCCCACATAGCCACGTTTTCGGCTTATAACATCTTTTGTGTTAAATTTCACATTTTCACAGGGTATGAGGCAGTAGCTTTCTTCCAACACCCAAATTATTGACGACTTCAGGACATTTGTGGGGTCTCAGGGGACGAGGCTATTTTCCGATGGGGCTAAAAGGACCTTAGGTGAAAGTTGAATGCTAAACTTGTGACAATACTTTAGCCACTGACAATTTCTACAAATTGTACATCATTGGCATTAGAATAAGTTGGCATATTATGCATTGAAATGTAAAGATAATTGTAATATGAGAACAGGTGGTATCTATTCTAGAAATCCATGGCATTTTAATAAGAGCTCACATTAAGTGGTCTTTTGATGACACATTATAACACTACTCATTGGCATAGTTTGAACATTTAGCACCATTTGATATGGCTTGTAGTGGAGGGGCCTATTGTCCTCCTGAGAGTGGATTTTATGAAGTTTATGTTATTTGTTGCCAGCCACTATAAATGTTCTTCTCTACTGGGTGGGTCTGACTATTCAGAAAAAGATTGTTGCCATTTTTTTTCGTTACCTTTAGTGACCTTGAACGAGGTCAAAGGTCAAATCGGTCATGTACATCGTCCAAGAGTAAGCGACCTTGGTACAAAATGGTGCAATTTCAATAAGGTAATGTTTTATCTCTATTTATTTTTGGTTACTGGAAGCTTTTGTTTTCATGTTATATGCAATAAGCTAATTAGAGACAAATGCATAAATTTTGCGTTATGCAGACTCCCAGTCCTGTCCAAAGGAAGAGTTAGGCCTCATGTTTTTGCACAATGTATAGTGAACCCTACACAACCCCATTATACCTTGCTTGTAATGCCCATGGCTAAAGTAAACCATTTTGTTTTTAATATGACAATGTGCAAGAGAAAGTGGTTGATAATATCAAATCCATGGAATGAATTGCTGTTATAACCGTGAAACAACCAGAATTCTCACTACAAGACAAAAGTTAGTATACTTAGTTATCTCTTTCAAGTCTCAGTCATTGTTGATGTTTTAATTATTCTTTCCATCCAGAACCGGGGGCCATTGGTCTTGATCAGTGGATATCATGCGGCGAATGGGCGACCAAGGAAACACGTAAAAGGGGTATTTTTTCAAGATTGTGCACGACATACGGAAACGTGAAAAGGGTAGCAAAAACACTGAATCTGAAAAAGTTTACTTTCACAGTTGAACTTACATTAAGGAAGTACGATTGTTTATGGAAATTTCGAGTTGTATCGTATTCGCTAATTCAGTGTACAAAGAAACAAAGTTCACTTTTGTTCAAATATTGCCAATCATTTATTAGGGGAGAATTTTACACTTATCAATCTTGTTTAGGTACTTTTAGACCTATCAAATTACTTTATACTTGTTTCCGCGGTACTTTTTGAAACTCCTTGTTTTAGGGGGCGCGGGAATTTGAAATGTCCGCTTTTGGTTTACAACGCAGACTCACCCCCGAAATGGTCCCTTTTGAGCATCTCATCACTAAAATGTGGACTTCTTGTCAAATTTCTCTAACAACGTTGGACCTATTTTGTAAAGGAAAACAAATCAACAAAACGTGCAACCTTTTTTTTTGCACCTTTATGGTGGATTGGTGGGTGTGGGGTGGGTGGTGTGGGTGGGGGTGTGACGCGACCTGCTGCTGATCTCAATAATCATCCAGTGCCACATTCATGAACAACTCAAAAGCTTAGTAGTATGATTTTGGAATTAGGTTCTCAACAAGTAGATCATCACTTTAGGACTATTGGCATACTGATTTTCAATTGGGGTTCTCCGTCCTTTGGTCGTTTGGCTTCAAAAAGACTTTCTGGTCTTTAAAATGGCATCTTTTAGCTGCAAACAGTTCGCAATTCTAGACGCAAAATATGAAACATTTCAGCAATATAATGTGCTATTACTTAGCGATCGTAGCCAATATGACATGTAATGATAAACCCCCCAATCCTAACAGTTTTTCTCCAAGAGGTCTGTAACAGGATTTCCCAGGATAATGTAATGATAATGTGGTGATGACCATTATAACACTGATAATTGGGAATCGATCACTGGGACCTATACTCTCTGTCAATTGGATGTTTTGGTCTCCGTATCAAGCATTCCAAATGGTTTCTATTATCATTGACGTTTTATTATTGCATACAACTCTATACACTAAGACCAGGAAAAAATTAAAACCAGTTGTTTTTTGTGGGGGGGGGAGTTCTCAACACAAATGACCATACGGACTTGCTACAGACATCCTCTCATTTTTAGCCTTTTGGTGTATCAATGACCCCCCTTTGTTCATGCCAATTTTAGTATGGCATTGGGGTTCCGTTTTTTTCAAAATTTTCTAAAATTTCTTTGAGAATTTAGTCAAATTTCTCAATTAGAAGCCAAATTTTTCTAAAAATTGTAAGGAAAATTAGTTGACTTTCCTCAATCCTGAATCAAAATGTCCAAATTTTGCTTTAAAATGTAAAAAAATTAGGAAAATGGCGGAAAATTTGGGTTAAATTTCTCGCCTCAAAAATTGCATTTCTGCTTTAGCTACGGGGCTTCCGATTGTTTTGGCAAAAAAAGATATAGCTATGGGTCCGAACTTCCAGACTCTGGGGGGGGAGGCAAACGTCCCCTAACCCAACCAAACGCTAGACAACCCAGCCCCCCCCCCCCCCCACTTGGTATGGGTGACTCATACTTGATCTTGCCTAACAAGAAGTTCAGGTCTTGTGATGGAAGAATACTTAAACACCACACCTGTGACTGAGACTAGATAACTAGTAGTACATACTTTTGTCTCTGAATGCGAACGGGTTATTTCACGTAAATAAGGACGATTCCCTTCCATTTCTTGGTTTTACTTTGCTGAACCATAGTCTAATAGCAAGAAATAATGGGGGTTGTGTAGGGTTTTCTACATTCAAGAAGATTGTTTGTAGATGACTGTATTGTGCAAAAACTTGAGGCCTAACCTCTTGCTCTGGACAGGACTGGTGTCTTCTGAAGGCCAATTTTATGCATCTATTATTGTCTCTAATTAGGGTACTTATTTGCAATAACAAGAAAAACGAAATGCAAATAACAAAATAAATATATATACAATGTTTCCTTGTGAAAATTTGCCACATTTTGGTTTCCAAGTCGATATCTTTGACGATGTATGACCATTTTGCCCTTTGACCTTGTGTCAAGGTCACTAAGGTCAACAAAAAAATGGCAACATCGTTTTTCTGAATAGTCAGACCCAGTCGTATACGTTTATAGTGTTTGCCAACAATTAACATACAGTTCACCAAATTTTACATAGCCCCTCCACTATTGTGGTGGTGATTGTGATGATACAATATGGTGTCGGTGTTTATTTCTGCCGTTGACATATAGGAAGTTGAAGGGTGGATCTTATTTTAGGATAGATTCTTTTGTTTAGTGTTTTCTCTCATGGAAACAATCGTAAAATATAAGAGCTTAAAGGGGGTTGACCACCCCGATTTAATTATAATATATATATATATATATCATCTATCTCTAATATCGTATATATATATATATATATCTAAAGTTTTCGTCAATGCCTTTACCCTCAAAACAAAACACCATCTGTAAGTTTCGTGCCATATTTCCCACATGTTTAATTAAAAAAACCTTAACAGGTCTTTTGGTTTCTCGCCTCCCAAGAGTAATGGAAGGGGTCAAGGTGATAGAAGCAAAGAAGATTGGACATCCGTGGCAGGAATTCGAACCCGGTGCCTCTGGCGCACGCATCCCATGAGCAGGGATGTGCAAGCCACTAGGGCTAGTCGCTGGCCCGGACATCGATTTCGTGCCCATTTGAATGATGGTACGATGACTGTCACTTCGCATCTTTTTGGACTTAGTGCCTTTTCTTGCAACCTCAGCTCATTGAGTTCTAGTGAGTTTTGGTGTGATAAGGTTTAAAACATTTTAGGAGGAAATGTTGTGTCAATCCTTGCATAGAGACTGCAATTAATAAATGCGACATGTTCTTACTATTGATCTCACTCTTGGGGCCGTTTTCTTGGTCAATTTTTCTGAAATAATTTTGAGTAACTGGTTAACGGTTTTTGAAAAAAAAAAAAACTGAGAACCTTCAAATGATTACAACATACCTAACAAAACCCAAGCGTTCCTCTATCAACACTATTGGTCGGTTGCCTAAATTTTGCGATCCACATTCACTCTACACACAAGTTGACTCCAATGCTTTTGAACCATATCAGACAAAATTGCCCCCTGCAAGTCCTTGGATGGGAATACCTATGAACCTGAGTTAGATGGCAAATGCAGAATTCCTGCATTTCATTAATAATTCATTTAATTAAACTTTGAAATGCTATGACTGAAAGTACCTTAATTTGGCTAATTTATATAGTAGGCATTAGCAAATTAGCTATATACCTATCTTCAATTTGATGTCTTTTAGTTAAGGCCCATCTTTGAACAGAATTTAAATACGATGGCAGTTTCAAAGTGCATGAAAATTTTGCCAGTTCGTACGGAGTACTTCATAATTCAAACTAAAAATATGCATTTTTAATTTGGTAAAATTATGAATCTAGCTTGGGCACATATTAATTAGGAGGCACCTTTCCCTAAATCTGTGAGAATTTTTGCCATTTTGACTTTTTAAAATCTTTTTAGGTTTGCGTTATAAACCTATCAAGGTGCTATCAACATTTTAACCATGTTTCCTGTGATTTTGGGTTCTTGAGCTATTTTGCACAAAATCCTAATTATTTCAAATTATTGGAATTCATAATCACCTGGTGCCATGACAACTACAAGATAAAATACAATTTTTTCAAGTTAGTCTGCACATACTTTTCATATCTTGCAAGTTGAGTGTTCATGATAAATCTTAAATGTACCCTTCCACTTTACACATCCCATAGTCACTTGGCACATATGAAGCCAAATGTTTTTACGACAAGGAGAAGTTCACCACTCAGCTGCAGGACTAGCGCGGTTCTTTTAATTGGATCAACCTAACTGTTGGTTGCTCAATCACTCCTGTCCCTCCTAATTGCTTAATATGAAACTGTCAACATTGAACTCACAAACCAGTGGTCACCCATAGGATCCATGGATCCCAGGAGTATATGCCCGGTTCTAAACCTCAAGCCAGCCTCAGAAACCGCAGCTGACGTCCAATATTAGGTTGGATAAAGTTCAATGTAGTTAACATGTGCAGACCCCAAGGTGCTATTGATATCGGGAGTGCTAAGAGGTTGCCCAACTTGACTAGTTTTAGTTTTGTGTCTCGATCGGTGATCTGCAAAGACCCTTGGATGTCGCTTTTTGGTCATTTCAAAAATGCCTGCTTAATGCCTTTGTGTCCTCCTTTGTTTGAACAACCTGGTAACAACTGTGGAATGTGCAAAATCCATACGATTAAACCACGATTTGTAGTGTGCACATTCCATTGCTGCCACTGGCTTAGTGCCTTTGGTTTTGCGCCCTGTAAGATCCTGTGGAATGTGGCACAATCAATACCGATTAAACCACCATTGTAAATGTGCACATATTCCTCCATTGCTTGCCCACTGGCTTAGTGTCCTTTGTTTGAGCCAACCATGGACAGCTATGGAATGTGTACAATCAATACAGATTAAACCACTTTTGTAAATGAAGTGCACATTCCATTGCTGCCCACGGGCTTAGTGTCCTTTGGTTTGAGCCCCCGTAAGCAACTGTTGGAATGGTGCACAATCATCCCAGATAAACCACTATTGTAATGTGCACATTCAATTGCTGGCCCACGGCTTAAGTGGCCATTTGTTTGATGTCCCTGTAACGCTGTGGATGTGCCAAATCCATACAGATAACCACTATTGTAATGGCACATTCCACGCTTGGCCCCCGGCTTAGTGTCCTTTGTTTGAGCCCCCTGTAACAACTGTGGAATGTCACAATCAATCGATTAAACCACTATTGTAATGTGCAAATTCCATTGCTGCCCAGCTGGCTTAGTGGGCCCTTGTTTGAGCGCCCTGTAACAGCTGTGGAATGTGCACAATCCATACAGATTAAACCACTATTGTAATGTGCACATCCATGCTGCCCACCGGCTTAGGTGTCCTTTGTTTGAGCCACCTGTACAGCTGGTAATGTGCACAATCCACACATATTAAACCACTAGTGTAATGTTCACATTCCATTGCTGCCCACCAGCTGTCCCAGGTTACTCAAACAAAGAACCAAAACCCGACAGGCAGACAGCCTTGAAACTCACCAGTTTGGCATTGGACAGGTTCCCCAGATTGGGCACCTAATTTTTTAACTCCGCCCGACACCTATTAATAGATCATACCTATTCATTTTAAAATATGTCATTTTTGATTGGCTAATTACATCGTGTGTTCATTTCAAATATTCCAAATCCTTTCAGCCTCTCACCCAGAGGGCATTTTGAATCAATCCCATGACATAGCAATGTGCCTATATCATACTGTACTAAACCATGTCATGGATAAAAAGTGTTCCCGAAAGCTTAAGAACCACAAGAAATTTCAAAAGTAATGCCAAAAATTCCCTAGTATAAGGCTTTGTGGGTCTAAAATGACGTTAAAAGTCATGGTTGTATGTGTTCCTAATAGATTGTTATGTGATCACATGACCCAAATGTGAGGTTACATTCCCAAAACTGTGCAGGGTTGGTGGGATTCTCAAACACCCTCTGCCTCCCACCATTCTTACTAGCTGTTGCTGAAAATTGGCTAAAAAATCAAATACATCCATTTTGAGACCTTTTCTGTGGGGGGGGCAAATAAACATCGGAAACGTTTGGAGCAGTGACACAGAAAAAAAAAAAAAAAAAAAAAAAAAAAATTAAGCTCAAAGTGCTGCCCTGTTAAGAGTTCTTCACTGGGTCATCATGTTTTGGTAAATTCGTTTTGAAAAGGTCTATGGCAGTATACTCAATACTAGGGTGTAGTCAATTTAAGTTAACAATTTTTGTTTTTTTGGCAAGATTTCCATGAAGAAATCAATAAATGATGTGTTGTGAATTACTGCTAACAAATTCAACAAAACTTTGGAGCTGCATTTCAAATAGTAAAGTTGTATGCACCAACTGATTTAAATTTGCATGCACATAAAAACACACACATCCCAACCACATCTTGCACAAAATAAAAGCCGTAAAGGGGAGAAGGTAAACTCTTTGCTGATTTTTCAATAAATCGTCCAAAAATTTAGGGATAAAATCTTTGACAAATGTCCACTGAATGGTCCCTTACTGAAGATTTTGGTCCCCACTTTTTAAAAAACTAGTGCAAACCCTGGTTTACTGACTCAGATGTTTTGGGTCCAACTATCTGGGAAATGTGGGGAACATTGCAAAATAAGGGGGGATTAGTGCAGTGCCTAAATTGAATCATGTCAGTTGTGTCTAAATAAACACCATTATTTATCTGCATATAAGATTTAAAAAAATGTATATTTTGTCCTAGTTCTGACACAAAAATCTTGAAAATAAATGTTTCACCTATACTAAATGCGCGCACATGCACACGCACATTTTTTAGACTATGCTTTCTGAGGATTTCAAATGAACCATGTCCCGTATGTAAGAAAAACCAAACACGAATAATCCCATTGTTATTACTTTTGTTCGAAAGATCTCTTTAGTGTTAATCCTCGGAAGTATAGGTCATACACCCAAACCACCCACCACAACACACCCACATGTGCGCGCAAATACGACCAAAAATCGTGATGACCAGGTCGGTTTCCTGAACTGATAGACAGAAAAAAAAATATCCCAAGTGGCACACTAACAAAGTCTGATACCAAGCTTGTGGTGAAACTTCAATTACAAACCCTAAGGAGATTTACACATAAAACAGTTTCAAACTTGAATGATCACAAAGATCATAAAGTATCCTAATTATACTTAATCACACTATTTGACGACAAATGTCATAAATGCCAACTTTGGTTTCCTTTTTGAATCAGTGAGCAGACAAAATGACATGATAGTAACTGGTCTCAATAGGTTAAATCCCGGTCATTTCAAATTGTCATAGTGTCTCATCACAGTATGCTGTATTTTTCATAACTTAAATGATAACTCCGACTGAGTACCTGCCGTTGATTCAAGAAGAAGTAATTGTTTTAGCCCTTGTCGTTTGCCCCTAATAAATATGGGCGATGGCATTTTTTAATAGGACCCAAAGAGGCCTTGAGGGGCCGAGTTCGTTTCTAGCAAATAAATGCAATTGCCACAGTTCTGCAGGCATCCCTTAAGACTAACTCCCATGTTTGCATTTGTTAAAAGAAATCAAGAAAAACAATGGTGCAGGTTGCAACCAACATTTGGGGGGGGGGGGGGGGGGGGGGGGGAAGTAAAGAATTAAGTGATTAATAGTGCAAAACAAAATCCACCCAATGGCATGGCCAAAAACGCTTTTGAAAAAGCAACTCAGCTTATGATGAAACGAGTAGAGCCACTTGTGCTAGGAACACTGCCACAAGCCCACGAGGAGGTTAAGTGCCAGTCAGTTACACAAATGTTTTCCTATTGAAATGTGCCTTAATACACCATAACCATAGACAGAATCAAGCCAATTAGGTAAGCTTGTTATTAAAAGTTGTTGCACATGGGATGGCAAGTGTCCTAAAACAGGCACCCAGAGAACTTCGGTTAAACAGGGTCTCTGGAATGCATTGTGTATTGGTATACCATCTAATATACAGTAACTGTTGCACAGCCACTCCATTGTATAAGTCCCAAGGAAAATTTATATTGAAGGGACCTTTGCCCACAGATCATCCCGCATGCAAAGAATACATACATGCACCTGGGGTTCCCTGAAAATTTCAGCTATTCTGCATGTGACCCTTTATGCGGGTTTAAATACCATGGGACTGTGTATAATCAGAAGCGTCATGATTAAATACTGTTACATCACCAAAAAAAGAAACACCCATAGGCCGATCTCCTTACCCTGTTTTCAGCAAAATCAAGCATTTGTGTCCAAAACAATAAAAAGGGCTTATTTTTACCTTTCTGGGAAGTTTTTTAACAATCTTGGTAATCACGTATTAAATAAAAACATATCAACCTAAATATGTGCAATGAAGATGGATATATCTTTCATTGCTAAACCCCTTTAAATTTAAATAGATTTTGCATTAGTGGGTTTTCTTCCCATTGCATAACCGAAAAGATTACAAATAAATACTTTTGCCCAAGACCACTTCACTCTACATCAAGGTTCTGCATCCCACACACTAGTCCAGGGTTCTTTGACTTCACCATGTGGTGTGCTGCTGTTAAGTTTCACTGTCATAATTGGCCCAGCTAGTGTCAGGAAATCCCTATCAATGGGCTCAGTTCCAATAGAGGTCCACAAACCAATCACCAAATTAGCTATTTTACCATATTTTTTTCCGGCTTAGCTGTCAGTTAACCCACGTTTCCTTTTAAAATTTTTCATTCATATTTATTAAAACAATTGCAGCCAACTGAATTACATGCCTGCACAAGCATCTGCAAAACTGCATTACAGCATATCAAAATCAGAGGTAAAGGCATAGTTAAAGACGACAAAGGAGCATTACAGAAAGAATTGCCCCATTTTTTTTACCCAGGATTTGTTTACTATATTGGAATGCTTACAACATACATATACATTATTACATCCACCTAGTAATAAGTTACGCCATCTTTTTTTTAATCGTGGTAATAAATTGATTCCTTTTTTTATAGAGTTAACAAATACGTTTGATTGGTTTAGATCAAAGGTTCCGCCCATCCATTACTGGTAATATATTGATAGTGCGTGCAGCAATTAGCAATGTAGTCAATATTTGATAACACTCAAACTGTGTGGTGAATGCTGCCTACGCCGGCATTCCACCACTCAAACTATTGGATGCCCATCCATTATGATACCCCTAAGATGCAAAACAAAAAAATCATCTTTTATTCGCTAGGTAATTTAGAGACAGCAGTACATGTTCAAAACATAGATTTAGGTTATCTTTTTGACTTGTTTCATAAACTTTCAAAACATTCTTGGTAGATGTTCTAACCACCCAATCAAATGCAATTTAGATTCATTAGTATCTAAATAAATCTCCTCCGGGTGACTGAGCATGGTCCACTTGACAATATGTTTTCTCCCAAACATGGAGCATTATAAATAAACACATCTTATTACAAATTTTGATTTAAATTTTGTAATTTTATTAAATGGTCCATCGTTTGGATACTAGAAGTAAAATATTAACTGTTTGACGAACATAGACTTTTTTTCATAACCTCAAAAGGAAACATTCTTGGGCTTAAATTTCACTGGGTAAAAATCTCAATTTGGAGTAAGTGGGGGTGGGGTTGTCGATGGGTCACCTACCTTTAAGGCACCCAAGAAAGGAAAAGTCCCTTAACTACCTCGGTTTTGATTCATTTTGTTTTAAACATCTGTGTTAGTTTTTGTGCATCTGCATACATCTTCCTTATAGTTTGTTGTCCATCTGTTTGTGTTGTATCTGACCGGACTAACTGACTGTCCTTCTGTCTCGCTTTGTCTGGCTGTCATCACTGCTTCATATCTGTCGTCTTCAAAAGTTCCTGCTTTGCATCTGGCAACCTGTTTTCCCCTGCTCTCTCTTTTGGCGGTTAGCTCTCCCTCTATTTGGGTGGTTTTACACAATCATGTTCCAATCTTACCTAATTTCTCTGGATGTGAGTCTGTTCTTTTCTTGCATATCTCTTGCCTGTCTGTATCCATCTGGCTTACACTAGCCCCCTCATCCTCTCTCCTTTTCCCCCTCTTCTCTTTCTCTCCGATCTCAATATTCTTGTGAAATTTAAAGCTTTGCAAATAACGTTACCCAAACTTTTATTCAGTTTAAAAAAACTTGACCTATATGAAAAAGTTGACTTTTAACCTTTTTGTAATAAAGGTACTCGTTCCATATTTTTTTGCTCATGAATAAAAATTTATATCTTGGCCACTTGTCCAGAAATAAAAGCT
Organism: Ophioderma brevispina; assembly: GCA_023653785.1. Taxonomy (NCBI): domain Eukaryota; kingdom Metazoa; phylum Echinodermata; class Ophiuroidea; order Amphilepidida; family Ophiodermatidae; genus Ophioderma; species Ophioderma brevispina. The sequence continues at coordinate 20,578 of JAMKCH010026586.1, forward strand.
TGATAATTGCATGAGTAACGTTCTAGCTCTCCAGGGAAGTATTGCATAGTCACAGGTTATTTTTGCAGGGTGCTTATGTTCACAGATTTGCTAGCCCTTTCATCAAGGCATTGCACTTCATTTTAGTTTCCTCAGTCCTGTCAAAGGAAGTTGATAGAGCACTTCTCTCACTGGAATCTCCTGACGCATCGTCTTCCACAGATATTTTTGTGTGTTATTTTTCTTTATTTTTCAGGAAACCAGCCCATAACGATCCGGGGAAGTCATGGGCAATGTAAATGTACACCATAAAAGAGGGAGAGCATTTAAACCATTGGTTTAGGGTATTCGCCTTTGTTGTGTAGGAGGTTCTCGGGTTCGAGTCTCAGCAGTGCCACTTGCTGGAATTAATCCAGGTACTGCCAATTCTGGATTGTGATGGGTTTAAGAATATTAATATAAGAACTGCCTTATTGCCTTATTTCTTATCCCACCTGTAGTTGGGCTTTTGTTTTGCAATTATTTCTTATTCAACCCTTGTAGTTTGCCTTTTGTTTTGCATTATTTCTTATTACCCCTGTAGTTTGCCTTTTGTTTTGGATTATTTCTTATCTTTATTCACCCTTAGTTGCCTTTGTTTTGCATTATTTCTTATTCACCC
>JAMKCH010026587.1:0-19070 GCA_023653785.1 Ophioderma brevispina
CATTTTAAAAGTAAAAGCAAATGTTTAAATTGTCTTTTTGAAATTTTCCATGGACTTTGTGAATTACTAGCTTGGTTGATTCGTTGTCGGTGTGTACATGTATATTATAGCTAAAACTAGAAGATGGTACCGACCAATACCTAAGCGTTTGTAGTGAGGTCACCTGAAGATTTCATGAAATTTGAACACTATCTTGGCTGATTGTTGAGATATAAATGTATAAGCTAACCAGCAGACGGTTTAATCCGACAACCACATTAAGCTTTGTATTGAGTCACCTGGAGATTTCCATGACTTGGAGATCATAATCTTGGCCGATTCATTGTCGATATAAATGTATTATCTAACCAGCAAATAGGTTAATTCGACAACCACAATAAGCTTTTGTATTGGTCACCAGTTCTTTCATCGTTGTTTATGTCAAAACAATAAAGGAGCAAATGTTCGATTTCTTTTTAAAAAAGTAAGAAGGAAATTGCGAACTTAGTACATCAATACTTTGCCTAATCGCACAATCAACAGATAACTTCGTAACAAGTAAATGGCAAATCTGTGTTCACAATTAGCCTTTAGAAGAATTCGAGCTTATGTCACTATTGTTTATTTCTTTCATTTGTACCACCTGGCCGAGGTGTTTCCTTGTTTCAATTAGTCGCTGGGCGGGAAAAAACCTCATATGTGCATTTGACCTTTAACAAGCAAAACCCAATGTAGTTAAACCGGTACACGACAAAACCGCATATGTAGCATTCGAAGACACCAAAAACTGAATAATTTGCTGTAATGCCTATGCACTAGAACGGTTTTTCCCTTTCTAAATATATTAAGGTATTATTTTCTACGATTCGGAAATACGGTGCATATGATTTACTTCATATTTGGAATGAAATTCAAGCTAGAACGCGATGTGACCAAAAATGCAATATGAGGTTTTCGCTGGAGGCCCACTTTTTCATATGAGGTTTTGCATTGACCTCTGGAGTTACATATGAGGTTTTTACCGCCCAGCGACACGAATTGTCCTTTATTGTTTTAACTATGAATATTCATCAGACCGTTTTTTTTCCAAAGTGTCAGAGACCACTTCGGAAAAAAATAACGGTGCCACCCTGTGATTGATGTATATTCATAGGTTTAAATAACGGTCTGTGACCGCTTTCGTAAAAACTATAGGGACACCGTTAACAAAAGAAGCACAATTGATAATCATGAAAGAAAAAAAGGGCTAGAACGTATAACCAATTCGATTTCGCACATTCCAACACCCAATGGAGCCATAGCTGGGGTGAATCCTGCTTGAATTCACCAAATGTGCAGATTAAGTGTTGTAGCTTTTTGATTTACTTAATCAAGCGTGGGTACAGACGTACAAAGATTTGGGTTTAGTTTTGGGTTAGGAAGGACCCACAGAATGGCGGAGCCAATTCTGACCATCATTTGGGCTTGCTAGGATTTGTTCTATACACATGGAAGTGGGTTGCGCAAGTTGAATGGTCGCCGAGGTGAAACATTCGGGAAGGTTCTTTTTACCTTGACTATATTTATATATATATATATATATTATATATATATATATATATAGATAGATAATATATTATATCTCAAAGATATATATAGTATATATATTCATATCTAATATAAGATATATATATTCTATATAATATATAAATATTACATAGCAATTTCAGTCTGAAATTGACTTTTTTTAAAAAAAAAAAAAAAACATTATATATATATAGATTATAATATTGGCCTTAAATATGGCGTTAAAAATAGTGGCCTTGGCCTGTTTCCGGCAGCGCCTACTACCGACTTCCGGTAACCACTACTTAAACTATATCATAATATATTATATATATATATATAGATAAGTACTATTAAAGCAGAAGAAAAATATGTCCGGTTAGAGAGTGCTCGATCCATGAAAGGAGAGAGCTAAACAAAAAGAATCAGGGCATTAGTCAAATTAGTAGTACATACTAGTTACTGGCAGTTTCAGAAGACCAGTCTATGCGGGTCGCAATCATCAGACTTAATGTACATTGTATGATGTCGGAATCGTCCGCTCAAGAAAACACAACGATGCGCCTACGACGCAGCGCGATGCGGCAAGTCGAAGCGCGTGCAGAGGTGAAGATGGGTACGCGCGCATCCTTTGAGGCCGAAGTTTTAGGACAAACAAATACAACTTAATTAAAAATGTGAATATCGTACGAAGTACAATAGTTATAAAGGTGGCTGGACCACCGTTGATTGAAAAATAGGAACCGTGATGATAATACGGCCACAGGACGCAGTCCTCTGAGAGAGAAAATATCAAAAAAGATATGAGGTAGTCAGTTCACAAAGTTTTATTTGTGTTATGTCTGCAACTGGATACCAGGCCGAACTTTGGTGAGAGTGCTGTCTTGGGGGGCCTCATTATATGTAATTCTCGGGCGAGGCATAGTGCAGCGTTTTGTGGTGGGGTTAAAGGGGGGACGCTGCCGCTGAGATAGTAGACCACTTGATAGAAAATTCTTTGCCTTTGTCGTGAGATGCATATTACTTTGGAAGTCTGTGGCATTGGAAGATGATTCGTTGTTGAAGGAATGGGTGTGATTAGTAATTGTTCGTTCTTTAAATGTGTGCTTGTGATGCCGATGTATGTTGACTGGAAGATGGTAGATGCAACAATGCTTGTAATATGTTCTTGATGAGGCAGTTTCCGTCCAGGGGGCAGGAAGTTTTACGACTCTGTGGGCAGGCTGCATGTGCGCTCTTCTGTGATGTCGGTGCGATCGGGCATGATGCGATTGTGGTGGGAACTAATAATGCTGCTCATGTTTTCCATACAGGAAAACTGAGGTTAAAGTATTTCTGTTGAAGATTTGTGTAGTGGAGAACCTTTCGGAAAGTGGTGGTCAACGAGTTTGAAGAATTCCCTTCCACATTGTTCATGACGTTCTTGGAGAATGGTGATTAAACCAAATTATATCACGTTGCGTTTCTTGTTCTTAGCAGCGATTTTGGACGTGGTTTGGTATCGAAGGATAGGATATGAGAGTAACATGATGCAGTTAACGCCTTTTGGTACAGGGCGGCATCATGAACGTATCTTTTGAGTCTGACAAGCGAATGTAGGACGCGGAATTAATTGAATTCGGCAACTTCTCAATGATCGTAGGTGGGTGGTTGGATTTAGTGTCGATGTGGACCGGCTCGCGTGGGTGGTTTTCTGAAGGGTTGAAGGTGTTTGTTGTAGGTTGAGCGAGAAGTCGAGGTAATCGACCGTAGTGAGGTGGCCAACAGCCGGATTTTTAGTTGAAATCACGGAGAATTTGGAACAAAGGCGTTTTTCCAACAGTTCAATAATGAGGGGTGGTGTTGCGGATGATTGCAAGTCCGTCATCTCTAACAGGCCTAAAACGTTCTGCGTAGTATGTCCACTATATTGTTTAGAATATAGATGCCCACTAGTTCGCAAACTTCTGCACCGTCAAACTCCAATAGGGAAGGTCAAAGGGGTTATGGCCAGTGTTTTTCTTTTATCCAAGTTTGTCGTAATGTGTGAAGAGAAAAGACTTGCGTGAATGGCAAGATAATAGCTTAATCGACTCTGATATGGTACAATACTGCTTGGCAAACTTGATTGCGTTGGTGAGGAGATCAGTGCTATTGACGGATAATAATTTACTATGTCGAACATAATGAAACTGCTAATTTGTTGTCTTGACATCGATTTAAACAAGTCTAAAGTACCCTGAACCAGCGGGGACTTCCACTGGTTGAATCCTGTTGCCAGTTTATAGCAGAAATGGACTATTGTAAGTATTGACTTGCTACCAAACGCCCATCTCGGTTTTAGCGGGGTTTATAAGTCTGCCAAAGATGGGTTATTTGCAAATGGCTGTATGGTCTTTGAGATACAAATGCGTATTTTTTGCCATGATGTTTTATCCTGTCGTCTAGATCACCAATTGTGGGCAAGGTTTTTTAGCTTCCATGTTGACCTTATTATAGAGTTATTGGGTGCTTTTTTGTATTCCTTGGTTACTGAGCTAGTAAGTAAGTCGTTGTATTGATCTTTACAAAACCATACTAAACTGACCTTGTAGTAGTTTTCTTGTCTTATCCGCAGTGCACATTAGATGTCAGATGATCTTCTTATGTTCTTTGATGTCGTCAAATAGTTTACTCTGGAAGCGACTCTGGTATCTTCGTTTTGATGTTAGAGATTAGATCATAGAGTCCGTTTTCAAAAGTCAGTTAAAGATCAAACAACGGACGTACCTTGTTAAAACTAGAGCTCAGTAACCAAGGAATACAAAAAGCCCAATAACTCATATAATAAGGTCAACATGGAAGCTAAAACCTGCCCACAATTGGATCTAGACGACAAGGATAAAAAATCATGGCCAAAGAAGAACGCAGTTGTTACTCTCAAAGACAATAAAGCCAAATTTTGCAAATAACCCATCTTGCCAGACTTACTTAAACCACGCATTAAACCGAAAATGGTGCGTTCTTGTAGCAAGTCACGACTTGACAATATTCTTTCTTGCTATGAAACTGGCAACAGGAGTCAAACCAGTGGAAGTCCACCGCTGCTGATTACTTTAGATGGTTTAAATCTATTCAAGACAAACAAAATTGCAGTTTCATTATGTTCGACATAGTAAATTATTATCCGTCAATAAGCATGAGCTCCTCACCAAACGCAATCAATTTTGCCAAGCATATTGTACCAGATCAGAGTCAGTGACAAGCTATTATATCCATTCCGCATCGTCTTGTCTATCACACATTGAGACCAAAAAACTTGGAATTTAAGAGAAAAACCACTGGCCAGAACCCCTTTGACGTCCCTATGGGAAGTGTGGACGGCTTCCGAGAAAGAAGTTTGCGAAAGTGGGGGCCATCTATATTCTAAAAAACAAAATATAGTGACCATACTACCGAAGAAAAGAAACGATGTAGGCATTGATCGAGAGGACGGACTTGCCTCATCGCACACCATACCCCTCAGATATTTGAACGGTTTGAAAAAACGGCCTTTGTCCAAACATCAGTGATTTCAACGTAAAAATCACGGCTGTTTTTTGCCAACCCCAATACGGCGATTACATCGACGTCTCGCTCAACCTACAAAGAACACCTTCCAAACCCTTCAGAAAACCAACCGACGAGCCAGTCTACAGCGACACTCAATCCAATCACCCACCTAAGATCATTGAGAAGTTGCCGAATTCAATTAATTCGCGTCTACATTCGCTGTCAGACTCAAAAGAGACGTTCAAATGAGGGCCGCACCAATGTACCAAAGGGAGTTTAACTGCATCAGGTTACTCTCATATCCTATCCTTCGATACCAAACCCACGTCCAAAAACCCTGCTAAGAACAAGAAACGCAGCCGTGATATAATTTGTTTAGCCACCATTCTCCAAGAACGCGGACCAACGTTGGAAGGGAATTCTTCAAACTTCTTGAACGCACCACTTTCCGAAAGGTTCTCTCCACTACACAAGATCTTCAACAGCATATTGTTAAACTCAGTTATTCTAGTATGGAAACATGAGCACATTATTAGTGCCCACAACAAGCGCACCATGACCGATCGCACCGACATCACAGAAGAACGCACATGCAGCTGCCCACATAGTCGTAAAACTTCCTGCCCCCTGTACGGAACTGCTCATCAAGAACTAGTGTACAAACAATTGTGCATCTACCCTCTCAGTCAAACAATACATCGGCATCACCCGCACAACATGTAAGAACGACTAGCTAATCACACCCATTTCCTTCAACAACGAATCAGCTTCAATGCCACCGAACTTCAAGTACAATATGCATCCTCAAAGACAAGGCAATGAATTTTCTATCAAGTGGTCTACTCTCCAGCGGGCAGCGCCTTTTAACCCACCACAAAACGCTGCAACTTATGCCTCGCCGATAAATTACATATTATGAGGCCCCCAACGACACACGCTCACCACACGTTTCGAACTGGTATCCATTTGCAGACATAAACCCCAATATACCTTGTGAATGACTACCTCATAACTTTTTTTGATATTTCTTTCAGAGTAATGCGTCTGTGCCGTATTATCATCACGGTCCTATTTTTCATACGGGGTCCAGCCACCTTTATGAACTATTGTACTTCGTAAGATATGTATACCTTTTTTAATGTTGTATTTTTTGTCCTAATCTTCGCCTCAAAGGATGCGCGCGTACCCATCTTCACCTCTCACGCGTCTGCTGACCTTGCCGCATCGCGCTGCGTCCTTATGCGCCATCGTTTGTGTTTTCTTGAGGCGAAATTCCGACATCATAACAATAGTACATTAAGTCTGATGATTGCGACCAGCCATAACTGTTCTTCATGAACGCCAGTAACTAGTATGTCTACTAATTTTACTACTGCCTGATTCTTTTTTTTTTTTTTTTTAACTTTTTATATAATATATCTATATATATTATAATATCTAGCATATAAAAAATATATATATTGAGATTGAGTGACAACTGGCGTTTTTTGATGTGATTTGGGTCACATAAGCGAATATGGGGTTTTTCAACACTTGCGTGGTCTGGCCACTCCAGGGAGGATTATAAATACCCATCCTTGTCCTAATACCGCTCAGAACTAAGTAGTTAAAATTTCAAAACATTAACTGTATCTGCCAAATATAAACCGTTCTGATGCATCCCGCTAGGAATCGATGGCAATCTTTCGAACCTAACACCTATAGAATGAACTAAAACTATCGCTATCTAACAACCCAGTCTTGTGGCACCGTTGGTTAGGAGTGCCGTCAGTAGAATACGGAGGGTCGGCCGGTTCGAATCCGACCAGCCGCATATGGGTTTTTTTTTTCGCAACACCGTGTGTGAGCTGGCGATCTCCAGGGAAAGACTTAATATACCCATTTCCATTAATGGTACATCAAACGGTTTAAAAATTCAATTTAGATCGATTTTTACCAACACTTTAATTTATGTATATTTCCACTTACTGTCCCTTGCAATTGTTAAGACACTAATCATACAAATCACTTCAGGGTGTCCAACAATTTACTTGTCCGACTCCTGATTTACAATCTGATTTGCTACACACAGACGGTCTACCTTTAATCACCCGTCTTAGATTTGTGAGCCCGAATGACATACCACACCAATTATTCTGTTTATTTGATTACAAAATTCATAATTGCCAAGGGACACTATATACAAGCATTTCAAGCTACAGTATTCAGCGATAAATAGTTCGAACAAACTCAACTGGGTTAATTTGTGATAGATGTCATTAGAGTTATATTTGATTAACAAGGCGACTTTCATCCCTAACTGCTTATAATCCACTAGTCGGACGAGTGAATTTCACACCCTCTGAACATGCTCTCACTCGGCAACACAAGACAGTATATCGCAGTGGCGGCGCCCGGACCTCTTTTCGGGAGGGGGGGGCTAAATCGGGGGGGGGAGGGGGAGGGGGAGGGAATAGATTTTCCCGAAAAATTTTGTGATTTTTGTCACAAAATCGCTGATTTTTGCCGAAAAATCCGTCATTTTATTTCGGTGGGGGGTGGGGGGGGCCACAGGGCACAGAAGTCCACAAAGATGTGAGCCACTAATACATTTTTTATTCTACTGGATGATATAATATTTTGTACAGAATTTACTTGCATATCTGATCTCTACTATACTGTATGACCCAAGATATATTTATGCTATTTTCTATACATGCTGGGGGTCTAAATTCAACCCTTTTTGTGGTCACTTTTATTTGACACTAGTCGTGTTGAAATCAACCTGTGGGGTAATTTTCTGTTTTTCGTCTCATATTGTGAAGTGACCCAGAATTTAAATGGAGTCAATTTCAAAATGACACTAAATATAGTGATCTTGACGAGGTAGTTAAAATCAATATGTTTGGTGTTATTTCTTATCAAGATTTTTTCACATTAAGATTAAACCAAATCACTATTAAATACGTCAAAAAGAGTATTTTAAAAAGATTAGAACTCCCAATAGAATCGTTTTAACCTCAAAGGGTTATTTTGAACCCACTTGTTTGGGACCTGTAAAGTGTCCAGTATCTTTGCTTATACCATTTGTTATACATTTGAGAGGGTTTTTTCATGCAGAAGGCTACACATTAAAACACCGTACTATTTAGCATTCAAAATGCGAATGATTTTTTTTTTGGGGGGGTGGGGGTGGCAGCGGCACTTTCGAAAAAGTGTACTCTTTTTTCGAAAAAAGTGGGGAAAAAACTTTTTTTGGTTAAAAGTGACCTAGCCCCTAAAATGGTCTTTTCTGGTACTTTGTGGACAACCAAACGCGGGCCTTCTTACCAGGCCGCGTACGGGCCTGGTAGAAGACAAGAACTAACAGTTCACCTATGCAGAATTAGGCAACATGTGGGGGAAATCAAAAAATCAAACAGACGCTAGTGAAATATTAAATTAGAAAATTTAGTTGGAAGCTTTTCAAAACAACTGACCAGACTGACAGATTAATTTGCGTAAAGTATTATGAGGCCCTTAGCCTGGGCGGTGAGATTGTCCCCCCAAATTAACGGTGTTCTGACACTAATCAAAAGTTAGAATACACTTTCAGAATTTAGGTGCAAAATTGAATTTTAAAATTTTAAAATTAGGTTAAAAACGCGTGTTTTTTTGTTTTTATAAAGTTTTATTTTACATTTCTTACAAAAATTGCAGAAATGTTTGTCTGGATTTTACATCTGAATTTTTAAACATTCTTTAGGACCTTGCGTTTTGTTCTTTGTTTTGCATATGAAACATACAACACAAAATCAGACCTTCATGTGCAAACCAAAACTCTTCGTTATATTTTGCCCAGAAGTGGTAACGTCTTGACTTTTTTATGTATTATTAATCTCCTTTGTCACTATTATCACGGTCATTCGGTACCCCCGGTCGGCACCTCTCAGCTCCAAGGGGGTTAGACTCGTAGTTACACGTTTACTTGAGGAAGGATTATTTTCATGGAATAGCTAACCTTTAAAGTAAAAATGCGGCGGTTAGTTGTGTGTTTAGAAACTAAAATCATATGCAATTACAAGTTCCTCTTACTCTATGATGGCAGGGGTGGTGAAATTTTAACAGAGGTGGTTGTATGTAACCGTTGAAGAATAAAGAAATTGGCTGTTGTAAGCTGTTATCTATACAAGACTGAGAGAAAGTTACCAGAAAGCAAACAGGGTTTTCTTCGATTTGTTAAGTATTAATAATACTTAAAATTAGAGACATTGAAATGTATTGGGATAGATATCGAGAGCCGCGCCAGAGTGTTTCACTTTATAGCCACTATCAGCGAGTTCTTCAAAATGTCTGATTAAACAAATCGCGCCTCCTTAGTTTTCCGTCCAAAGTCTTTTTTTTTACCCGTTGTATTGGGAAATTGTTTTGTAGTAGAAAATTTTTGTAAGGGCTAGCTAACACGCAGGTTTGTCAAGAAATTTAGATTTGCATGCTGTGTTTACTTATAAAAGTCGGGATCCGACTTTTTCAGGTCCAGAAAAGGGGTAAGGTCCCCCAGTGGCATCTTCAAGGACCGCTTTAAAATGCCCTCCCCCTTCCCCCTTCCCCCCTTTTATCCCCCCCCCCCCTTCACCCTCCCTCTTAGTGTCTGTTTTCACAAAGAACGGTAATAGAATTGTTGATCCGACGCATTACTAGAAATTTAGAGGCAAACGGGCATTTTGAATTTGCGTAAAGAAGACTCGGTGTAGGCGATTAAAAATAATGGCTGTGGATAAATGTCCTGTCGTCTGTATGATTACACAGCGACCACGCTAGATACCGACAAGAGGCTAAAAACAGAGTTTTACTTTGATTCTCAGTATTTAAACATTTTTCAAATGCAGTTGAACTAATATATTAATATATAATATACATATCGTCGCCATAATCACATACTGTCTTATCGGACATTTTTTACTTTTTTGAGATATTTTGCCATATGTACTTATAAGGTCATGGGTCTCTCATAACTGCACCAAAGTTACAATATTACAAGTGACCTAATTAGTGAGATATTAATTAAGAATTTGATTATTAATAAGCTCAAAACTGCATATCGCGATTTAACATACTGTCTTTATGTTTCCTTCACGTCAATTTCATACGGTATAATTACGATGTTCGTATTGCTGTTTACGCTTGTCCATATCAGTCTATGTTGCGTCGTATCTTTACTCGGGCGTGAACATAACGGTTTCGCATAGAAATCTATCTGACGCATTGACATATAACGGTGTGATGAAATTCGCGCATTATGTGATGACAAAATACGACTTTTTTGCGTTCACTCAGACTCATGACTTTAGCTTATATCAGGAATACAATTGCACTTTCAAACCCAGCAAGGTTAAAACTTAAAAAAAGCAAAAAACTAAAAAATTAAAAATGTTTTCTCATAATACAAAAATTAAAAGTAATTTGTAATGTTAATCCACTAGTACAAAACATGAAATATCCCGGTAGAATTCCAATGCCGATTTTCTCTAAAACGGTATTTCTTCAGATTCACTCACAATACTCCATTTGTCCCCTAAATGAGGTTGCAGAAAAGTGGCACTTTTCAAGGTCAAAAGTCAGAAAATTATCAATTACAAACAATAATGTTCATTGTCCTTTATTTCTATTCATTGTAGCAGAAAGTAAATAAGCTTGAACATTAAACCACATAGGCAAACAAAATAAGCAAATATGCAGGCAAACGGACATTCCCATTTGGTGGGGCATGACGAGAAAGAGATGAAATAAGGAGACAAGACTTCCTATAACTAGCATCCTTCAACATGCTATGGGTTTAAATTCTGATGAGGGGGCCGGAGAGGATCTATTTTGTGTGAAAATTCAAAAAGTTTAAAACAATGCGAAAGAAATCCCAGTCACAACAAAATACAAAAACAAAGGCGAGATGCGAATCACGACGGTGTCGTTTCACGATGAGATACATGCGACCCTAAACCAATTGAGTGTCTCTCTTTTCGCTAACAATTATTTATATATTCAGCATAAAATCCTAAAATCATAGATGCACATGCCTTTACAATAACTGTTATTTGTAAAGGTGCAACGAGAATTTCACATAACAGTGTCCCCTAAAAAGTCGATTCTGATTTTTGCAGTATTGTAAATATGGTAAGCTTTTATTAAAAATATCCCCACGTGAAGTGAGAGTCATTCTTTGGTTTCATACATTGTGGAAATTCTAAGTTATTATGGACACAAATACTAAATCAGCTTATATTTAATATTGCATTACAGTGCATTTTCGATCTGTTTTTTGCAAGAATCACGACCACGAGACGAGACTTGATTCCCTTAGGTGGCTTACAAATGGGGCCCGTAATTTACTAGAGGAATCCGAGATTCAATATCACAATACTTGTCATTAATCAACTTCTACATTCTCAAATTTCAGGGACAAACAGATTTAAAATTTGAATGAAAATGAATGCCGCGTACAGTACTTGGTTATGATGCCATTGTTCATAATGGCTGTGTCAGAGGCTAAGTTTGCTGAGAATGGAGCTGGCCATCACGAAAGACCCTGTCTGATGTAAAAGTTTTGGTATGTATACAAGTTTTCATATATATAATAAGCCCCTGTAAATGTAGGATATCTTTGCAACGTAAAAATCCAACTCTGATTTATCAAGGCAGTTTGGATTCGGGTAAATGACAAGAGTGGTAGGCAAACTTGTATCGTCACGCAATTATTCTGTCAATAAAAAAATCCTTAGTATGCATTCATCGCGTGATTTTTCTGGTGCAGGGTCATTCCATGTCAACTCAACAAGGTGTGACCGCCTTACCCTTTAGATTTCCTTCATTTCCCTCTATAATTTAAAAAATTGGTATTTCACAATTATTATTATTACGCTTGGAGACTCCTCTTTCAAATAAACATCAGCTCCCTTTTGGTCCCTCCCGCTGGGTTCCGTAGTCGGCCTCTCTTTTGTTTAATGTATACATACTCATCGCATCAATCATCCGTAAGCACTATATTACTACCACATGTATGCCCCGGAAGATGTGCGCTCTTTTAACATTTGATCCAAAGATTGATGGTGATGCAGACATCTTTTTGACAGCCGCTCTTTGTATTTTTGAAATCAGTGAGTGATGCGATGGTAACAAACTGAAAATAAATGATGAAAAGGCAGATTTTTTACAACAGCATTTCCTCCTTCCATCAGACACCTCAAAAACATGGTCGGGACTGTGGATGTTCCCAAGTCCTCGAACAATCGGAAAATCTTGTGTTGTGTTTATCGGACATATCCATGAACGAACATGGTAAAGGCCATCTTTAGAATGTAACTTTCACCTTCACATATTTACCGCTTTATTAGTTCGCATGTTATCTTGTCCGTTCAGAGTAGGATCTTGCATTCGACTTTTCCTAATTACTGGTTTGGATGTTGGCAGAGACCGGAGTAAACCTCACATATTGGGCAGAACATAGCAGCCAGGCTGGCGTTCAGATCTGATAGAAGTGACTATGCCAATTAAGTACTCTATTGAATGTCGGCCTAGATCGGAGTAAAGATCAGCAGGTTGGTGTTCCGATATGATCGAAGGACACAGCTACTCCACTCCTTAAAGAGTGGTCTACCGATCAGTGAGCTTGTTGCTTCTTACCTATCAAGGGTATTTTCGCGATTGATATCATCTTGTATTGAGTCTCTGTGGTAATGGTAATTCCTGGCAGGCCAGGGCTGTTCAGCATGGTGGACCGAGCCTATGAAATCCTTTGCCTTCTTGTCCCCCATCCAGGTCTATTGTCACCTATTTCCAAAGATGAGCAGTATTTAAATTGGTATCCATTGCCTTACATAAAGTGTCCATTATTGGATGTGCTGCTGTTTGTTACACTAAGATAGCGTTAAGTTTTATTTTCTGAGCACCACTCTTACATATATCATAATTATTATGTTTAATATGCTAAGTTGTAATTCTTTTTATTTTGTAAAGTCGCTATGACCTTAATTTGATAAGGCGCTATATCAAATGAAATAAGTTTGTATTATTGTCCAGCTATGTTTCTTTATGCTTTGACGTATGGAGCTGATATGGGCACGTAGGTAGGGACCAAAGTCTGAGGGTTGTTATTGGGGTTCAAAGTGTACTGTTGACTTGAACACAGAACAATGTTAAGTCAAAATTTCACGACACGTGTGAACTCCCTATAAAACCTGTAAAAATATACCATCAGTGGAGTTGATTTTCAGCTTCAACGGTTTCTGAATAATAAAATATTTCAGGTTTACGTTGTATAAACTAATGATGACGTCTAAATTTGTGATTTCAAACAGAGGAATTTTTCAAAATAGTATTTTTATTTGAAATCAGAGGAGAAAGCCGCAGATATACCACCACACAACCATGTTCAGGCGAGACTGTCCAGGTACGTCAAGTAGTACCACCACAGCACAGAAGCATTGGCACAACAGGATCATCCTCAAGGTGAGTTAGACTTAAGTGTCTAGTCGATTTACTACATAAAACGGAACTCTGCTGCATGTTTGTTTGTGATATTACAATTTACGCAATTTCGTCAATGCGTATGCCGGGCATATAATCACGGCATGGAAATATGTTTTACAGGCCTTTCGGCAGGATTGATTGCCTGTATGGCGCCCATTTCTAGAATTTCTTGGTACGAGGAAAGTTAACTTACCTATACCTGGGATTTGAATATGGTCCCAGCCTATACATTGTGGTCAAGTTGGGGGGTCGCATCCCGCAGCCCTGTGGGTATGAGCTGAGGATCATATCATTTTAAGCGTAAAGACGCAGTTCATAGGCATCTTATAGGTATATGGGTCATTAATGGGTATAGGTAGGTGCGGGTCTTTTCCTCACATTTTGCTAGAGACAGTGGGTTTCAAACGTGATAACTAAAAACAACTTACTAAACAAACTAAAAAAACAAAATCGTCGTCTGGTAGTATTTTTGATCTAGGGACGTAAGGGATATATTGGGTAGTAAGTAGGCAGGGCAGGTAAAGAGGAGCGAACGCTAAGCCTAGGGTGCACAACACTAAATCCACCAATTCAGTCATTAGAGATAGATAAATATAAAAATCTACAAGAACCGACGACATCGGTTGGTGGTTGGTTGGTTCGTTGATTGGTTGGTTGATTGTTTAAATGATTGGAAGTCTCGACTACCTCTTCTGGTGCACCACACCCCCCAGATGTGTTGATTCGACGCAGTTGGCGCTGGCGCGGCGGACGGTAGTTAGCTACGGGTATATGTTACAGCATGGAAATGCATTTCTCGTTGTTTCGCAAGGCGACCCTCGGTTCTAAAATGATCCTTATATATCAAAGAACATTGTCCGGATGTGGTTGTTAGAAGATTTAGCATCGCTAAGATAAGATGCATCTTTTTGAATTTCAATATGGCTTCCAAAATAGCGTGGGGATCGTATGCTCGTAGTTGCAACATGAGTATAATATGGCCCATTACTGGAGAGAATGGTTTTCCATTAATAACTCAACCAAACTCGAGGATGCATTGGTGACGCAAAAGTCTTATATCCAATTGGAATATATTATACAAGCAATAATTATCAATATCAATCAGGTTTTCGTGCAGGATTTTCTACAGAGACTGTCTATTTACCTAACCGACTTTTCGAACACAAATCTCAAAGGGTAAATTATGTTGCGATGATGTATTAGACGTCAAAAGGCCTCCGACAAGTGTGAACCATGAATTGTTTTTGTTCTAAGCTTGAGTTATGGAATAAACCGGGGTGGTTCAAAATCTATCTTTCGAATAGACAACAATGTGGTGTATCGATGGTATTTAATCCTAACTTCCAAAAATGTCCTGTGGTGTCCCCAAGGGAGCCTACTGGGCCATGCTGTACTTATGCTACTGTAATGATATGGTTCCTCGATACATACAAGCTGTTACTCTATGCTTGATGCTAGTGTAATTCATATCATCAGAATGGTGATCGATAACAAGTTATCACTTCATGTAGGATAAAAACCGAATGTATCTTGTTTTGCTCCCACCCCAGGATGAAAAAGGTCACCAATTTTACTATAAATTAAATGACCAAACAATAAAATCCCAAGACTGATTCAAATATATTGATGTAACGTTAGACAGACGCTTTAAGGTGATACCATGGTTTGATCTTTTAGTTGTAAAAACAAGGTGATTGGAGTTTATATAGGCATTCCAACTATCTCAACCAGACTTTCGGAGAAAATCTTTGGCTACCTGCTGCAATGTCATTTGGACTATTCTTGTACCTATTGGTGTCTGGCATCAGGCTCTAAATCAAAAACAAGTTGCAGATTGCTCAAAACAAACATTCGGTTGATTCTCAATTACACCAAGTAAGCATATTGATAAGCTGTTCGTAACCTCGGTAAAGTTCTAAGCATTCAGAGCGTGCAAGACGAGCTGAGGTTAAATCACGTTTTAACCTGGCTATTCCCGGATTCAAACTTTTGATGTATGTATGGTGTGCGTGTGATGATATTAATGTCTTATTATTCTATTACTTTATGTATTGTATTTAATATGTTGTGATGCCAATAAATCTAAACTAAACTAAGAACAACACGCGAAGAATACAAGCTGGTTCTTGGAGATTACGATTGTTCATACAGTCTTCACGTTTGTGGGTTTGGCGCTTAGCGACCTCACTTATTAATTGGAAACACACATATTTGTTAAAAAATATGCTTTGACTCCAATGTACAGGTGCTTGCACTATCTGGTGTCGATGGCACTATATTTCGAGGAAGAGACGGGCGAGATGGACGAGACGGAAGAGACGGCTCAGCATGGCCAAGGTGAGACCCAGTAAAAGTTTAGGTCGTCCTTTTCCGTGAGAGGGTTAAAAGGATGACCACTGGTAGAAAAATTGATGCTACGCATATCATGTAACGGAAAAAAGTTGATGAAATTATTTGTATTTTATGTCCTACTTCAAAGATTCAACTGGCGTTTAATAAAGTATCAGGATGAAGGCATCACAAATTAATTAAACACCTTCTTATTTGAACACAAGTTCAACTTGAAACTGACAAAATTTATACTTAGCACCAGCATAGTAGACAATAATGCCATCTGATCCATACCAATAGTTACAATGAAGGTGTTATTTGACCGTCCAACCTTATAGAAATTAGCGCAAAGCGGATTATTAGCGCAAAGCATATGCATATTGTCTTTTATATTTAACATACCATTTTGTAAGAACTTAATTCAGCAGTTTCCAAAAAGCCAATTCTATGCAACAACGTTCTACCATGAATTTTTATTAATCTTTCCCTGGAGATGGCCAGCGCACACAGCGTTGAAAAAAAAAACCCATATGCGCTTGGCAGGATTCGAACCGGCGACCTCCGTATTACTAGTGGACGGCGCTCTAACCAAATGAGCCACAAGACTAGGTTGATAGAAGAGGCGATAAGAATCATCTATAAAGTGTTAGGTTAATCCGTAGTTAAAATTTCAACTTTCTACCATGGCCCACGTATGTTTTGTAATGACCACAAAGGCCTAGTCTCCACATCACCAAGGATTGAACCTTCACATCCCAATTAGGACATCCTCATGATACTATGCAAAGAACTCTCACTCAATATGAAATGTACTATGAAATAAAGACTAATCGGTAGAACATATAAATATATAAATCAAACCTTTGGGATTTATTAACCGTCTGTATAAAATCTAAGGCATAGTAGGCCCTCTGCTGATTAATACCGGGTATCTCAAAAAAAGAAAACACTGAAACAAACAAGAAAACATTTTTAAAAAAAAAAAACCAAACAAATTAATACACATCTGAAAAGTGCATTTCGTTAGGTTTCCGACACCGAAAAAAAATCTTTCCAAAAAGACACATATTGACCGAGTAATGGCTATGAAAATTTGTACCTTACTGTTTTAGTCGCCTTTAGAAAATGCACATTCTCCAAGCTCATTCTTTTTGTTTATGGTCCTCTTTTTTTGAGACACCCGGTATTTAGATTCGGTAAAGTCTGTTCTAAAATTACATGCATAGTCTAAATAAATTTTAAAATCAGAGTCCACCTATAGGGCGTATTGATGCTGGACCGTAACTGAAAACGGGAGGTTTTCCCACACACGACCAATGGGATAAAATGGGCCAAAGCAGATTTAACAACCAGCGAAGCTGATTACAACGAAGAACTTGGACTCTTGATGGGCACGGGAGGGGCGTGACATAGGAAGTGGTAGGGGTATGCGCGGCCCATGGCGAGCCACGATCACTTTTGGGAAAAGTTTGGCCCTCAGAAGCTATTAAAGCTATTTGTTAGGTGAGTAGGGGTCTAACTCCAAAAGTAATACCCTGTCTCAAAATGTCAAGAGATATTGATTAGTGATTTGCGCCAAAACAGTTAGGATATCATTTTAGTTTTGTAGTTAGAACCTGATTAATCTAAAAAACTCAGACCTAACTGTTTGGCCGCCCAAAACTGTATATTAGTGGAATTTGAAAGAGAGTCTCAGTTTTGTAGTTAGACCCTTCACTCAACTACACATTACGCTCTAGCCTTTTTGGCGCGATAAATCAGTATTTCTTTGGAATTTGAGACATGGTCTTAGTTTTGTAGACCCTTAACGATACTACAAAATTAAGCCCCTAACGTTTTGGCGCCAAAAGGTATATTAGTGAATGAAACAGGGTCTGAGTTTTGTTAGTTAGACCCTTATTCAACTACAAAACTAAGACCTAAATTTTTGGCAGCCAAAATGTAATAGTAGTGGGAATTGAGGCGTGGTCGTGTTTTATAGTTTGACCTTTCTCAACTACAAAATGAAGACCCTAACTTTTTGGATGCCATGCTCAAAGGTGTATTAGTGGCATTTTGAGATAGGGTCTAAGTTTTAGGGTCTTGGATTTAGGGTCTTCAGTTTAAGTTCTTAGGTTGAGCGTCTTAGGTTTGGCATCTTAGATTTGGGTCTTCGTTTTTGGTCTTACATTTTGGGGGCTTATGTCTTAGGAATGTATACAGCCGGTATGCTCAGGTTGGTTTAGGCCTTGGTTTATGTATTCAGGTATTGATTTTTGCTGAGCCTTACACTAACATCAATGTTTGAACAGGATCTCCCACACATATTTACATCGTTCAAGTATACTCCTCATAAAACGCAAGCCTGATATATTAATACTACTCTGTACATTTAAGAATCGTATTATTTTTTAGATGGCTACGCGGTGAAAAAAGGTGATCAAGGAGTCATAGGTCAAAAGGTGACCAAGGCGAAACAGGTAGTCCTGGACGGATACCCAAAATCCTGTGTAGTGGAATACTTACGTTCGTTGGGGTCGAAGAACATGTCTGCCCAACTGCGGATTTGATATACGAAGGTAAATTATAATTATAATTTACGCACATAATAGATAGCAACACCTCGACTTCTTGTACACGAAATGTACAAACAGAACACAGTTTTTACTACCACGTTATAAAATAAAAAACAGATAAATATGAAATAACACAAAAAGAACCCATTTTATTCTGTAAACGGTATTTGTAGAAACACTCTGGTGAAGGTAATCTGGACTTGCGGGAGAGTTATGTACACGCGAGACATCAAATGGCTCCTTAAAACGAAGTGGGAGGGGGGGGCCAAGTTTGGTGATCTTGGGGCCATTCTACCTCATTATTTAAAGGGCCCCAACGCTGTTTTCAATAAATATGTCAAACGTGTATCATGAGAAAGTCCTAATTGTCCCTTTTACTTGCATTCGGAATCTCACAAACCAACTTGGTTCATAAAGCATTGCAAGATAGACGTCTCAATCGACGTCGATGAAAAAAGAGACCACCGTTTCCAGCAAGGCCAACCCACACTGTAAGTTTTTATCTCGAGTCCTCCTCTCAAAGGCAAAATTCCAGAGGCATTTGACCGTGTAGGGCATACCGCCAAATTGCGGGGTGCCATTTAGGCAAAATGCACTTTCTCGCTGATGCACAGGTCTATTACAAGGAAGTAGTAGGTAGTTGGGTACAAACCAAAGTTTTAAATCCGG
>JAMKCH010026588.1:0-17978 GCA_023653785.1 Ophioderma brevispina
TAAAGTAACTATGCATTTATTATTATTTATGTTGGAAAGAGTTACCTTCGCCGATGTATGTATTCAAATTTAACAAATTTTGTCTTTGATCTCATGGCCTCTATGGGGCCATGATGCATGGCACCTATTCTTTGATAATCGAAAATGTTAGGTTAAAGGGGTCTGATACTAGAACGTTGTTTTGACAAATACCAAGATTGAGTGTACTATTATTGTCACAGTAAGTATCTCCCCAGAATTTGCCCACAACAAAGTTTTTTTCACGAGCAGCTACGTTAGCGGTGCACAGCGTTAGCAGACTAGCCTTTCATCAATGCGTTGCGCTTTCTTTTTTATTTCCTATAGGTCCCTGAAAACTGGGAGTCTATTGGCACGCCTTTCCGCATTTTTTTTTTTGGTGCGGTTTGTTTTTTTTTTATTTTCTGGGATAAATCTTCCGCAACTTTTCTTGAGAACTGATTGGGCAATACAATAGAGGCGGCCAAATGAATCATTGCGGTCAAACAATGTGATCCTATCACATCCTCTGGTGGCATTGTTTATAATTACGTCACTGTCGGCCATTCGTTTTATTGGGTGACATTATGGGTTGCAATACATGTGCAAGTCTGTACATGCATGCCTAAATTGAAAGTTAAAGTGGTTTCGAAACTAAAGTACAAAACAAACATATTCTTATAATAAAATTCAAACTTCTACGTCTATAACGGTACGATATATAAACAATTACAGGCCTTCTATATATTATGTGTGACTCAGGCACAGTAAAATTAACTATTTAATATATTGTCTTTCACAATACTAGATGAATTGCATGCAGCCATCATTCAGTAAATACGGGCTTAGTCGTTCATTATTCACTTTTCCGGATATTCCAACTAATTCACACCTCTTATATTACAGGTTACTCCCCTCTGGCAAAGCCACTCACAAACACCTCTTTGAACTTGCTACTTTTATAGTAATAATTGAATCAACTCCCAATGCAAGATTTGTTACTACTCCCCTCGTGTCTTAAAGTAGTGTCACTTCAGTAATCATGACCACTTATAGCCAAACATTGCCACTTTCATCATTCAATTAAGCTTTATAGTAACGCGTGTTTCACTGGCAGTCTTAATCATTATCCTCTAAGTGTGCTTGACTGCCTGGCCAATCATCTCTGACATATTTGTATTTGTATTGCATGTGTTAATATTTTTGTTATTCATGTCTAAAGTTTTGAATGTTGAATTATGTTTGTCTTGCTCCAAAACATTTAAATCTATCAAAGAATATATCATGTTAAAATGTGTAAACGTTATATTCATAAGAAATGTAACCAATTGAATCGAAGGAAAGCATCAAATTGAGGTCACTTTGGTTTTACTTGTAAAGAATGTATAAATGCTTCTGAATAACAACGACATTAAACAACGAAAAGCCATGTAAGAGAGGATAAGTAAATTCCCTTAATTCCTCTCCTCAATATGAACAAATGGTATTGAAATATGACAACCATGATTTTTAACCCATTAAATGTATGAAGAGAGTATAATTGGTAAATATCGCAAAATTATCATCTAGAACATTTTCGATGTACTTATCAAATGTCTCACAAGATTGAAGGAGACCTGCCCTACGTCCAATGAATAATTTTTTTCTATTCTAAATGTTAATGTAGGAGTCTACACAAAAATTTTGAAAGTCTCAAAGAGTGTATTAATGCAACCGGTCATAATTTCACAATTATTGGTTTATTCAAAACTCACTTTCAGGATAAACCACTAGACACTTTCATTTACCTGGTTCTAAATTTGAGTTTACGAATAGAGTAACGTCGTGAAAAAGGTGGTGTTGGTATGTTTATTCTAGACAGTTAAATACAAAGTGCGAAAACGACCTTATTAGTGCAACCTCAAAACTATGATCTTGCTTCACATGAAATTGAACGACCAAAACGACGACAAAAATATCATTGTTGGAGTAGTGTATAGAGCTCATAACTCATAGATGACTTTATTAAAGAAATCCAACCAATTTTTGAATAAATATAAATAATGAACAAATCAATTATTTTTGGGTTATTTTTAATATGACCTAGGAAAGAAGATACTCATAGACCCCCTCATGAATATTTAACACTCTTTTGGCCAATTCATTTAATACAAAACCATTTTAAAACCGAACGTAGAATAACCAATAGCTCTGCAACTTTAATCGATAATATATTAATTTACTACTGATTGTGATGTTGGAATTCTGTAATTCTCCTTACTGATATTAGCGATCACTTTCCTACTCTGTTTTTGCCTGTCAGCGAGAAATCGCCGAAAAATAAGACTCCTAATAAAGACCCTCATTTACATAAAAGAAATTTTAGTGATGGAACATTGAAAACTTTAAGCATAAAAACTTTCCACTGTAACTGAGTGAAATGTTTTGGATGGTAAGAGGCTTGATCCTGATTATAATACTTTTGCTGAAAAATTCATTGAGCTGTATGATAAATTATTCCTATGAAAAAATGTACTGCTAAAAGAAGAAAAGATCCTATTTCCCCATGGATACAAAAGGGTTGTTTAAAAAGCATTAATAATAAAAACACTATATAAAGATTTAAACAACGTCCAACTAATTCAAAATTAAAAAATACAAACGTTTAGAAAAAATTGCATACATCTGTCCGGAAATCCAAACGTCAGTTTTATGTTAAGAAATTCAGGAATGGCAAATGAATTTTCCGAAATGACATGAAATACTAAAAAAGCTGTATTGGGCGAGGTAAACGAGAAATATCATCTCAATTTACTGAATTCTGCAGGAGATCTAATTAGTATCCCCTTTAGATATTGCCAATGATTTTAATCATTATTTGTTACATCGGACCGAATCTCGCCAATGAAAATTCACACCATCACGAAAAATTACTATGAATATCTAAAAAATCCATCTCCCCATAGCTTATTTTAGGAGAAACGATAGAGAGCGATGAATACTCAAAATAATAATAGAAGTTTGACCCAAATAAAAGGCCCAGGCATGATACATTGGAAATTATGTCGTTAAGAAGGTTGCGAATGCAATCAGTTAAAAACCTTTACACTGATCTTTACACTTGTCTATATCAAACGGTATTGTGCCAAAACAGCTCAAAATAGCCAAAGTTGTACCCCGGTATAAAAGACGATCCGAAAATATACTCATTATAGACCAGTTTCGTATCTGCATGTTTTATCGAAAATTCTGGAAAGAATTGTCTTATAGATTGTTGACTACATAAATACGCACAAAGATCTTAAATGGAAAACAGTTTGGGATTTAGACCCAACCATTCGACCAATGGCAATAATTGATCTTGTTAGATAAAATAACTAATTCAATTGAAACGCAATGAAACTACAGTTTGGAGTATATCGATTCTCGATTTATCAAAAGCGTTTGATACCATTGATCACCATATTTTTACTTCATAAATTGGAACCTTAATGGTATTAAGGGGTGTAGTAATGAGGTTTAAAAGTTTTACCTGTATAACAGAAACCCGTTGTATATTAATAACTCTAGTACATCGACACTTAGAGAAATCTCATGTGGTGTGCCACAAGGGTCAATTTTCGGACGCACACTATTATTTATTTATATGTTAATGAGATTTGTGAACACTTCATCTAAATTACGTTCTGCCTTTTTTTGCTGACGTACTACTATCTTTATCTCATAAGATATTCAGATGAAATTAGTATGGTCAATGAAGAATTAAAAGAAGTAACCAACTGGGTTTAAGGCAAACAAACTCTCAATAAATGCTACAAAAACAAAAAACAATATATGAATCATGTAGACGGCTCACAAAAACAAGTACTATAAAAGTCAATTGATTTCATACTAGACACGGTACAAAACTGGTTATAGTAAGCAACCAATTCCTCGGTGTCATTGACGAAAATTTGACATGGAAAGACCACATTGAAGGCATGCTATAACAATATCTAGAAATACGGTATTCTAACAAAATAAACATTTCGGTACCCAACTATATTTACATTCATTATTTTACGCTAAGTCTACCATACATAACTATGGAATACTCGGCATGGGGAAATACGAATAATTTCATTTATTATAAGCTATTAAAGTTACAAAAACGTGCTGTAAGAATACTCTCAGGTAGACCATTAACAGATGTCATTCGCACCATCTATTTACAGATACAAATTTTTGGAATGTTGTTGACATGTATAAATTAGAGCTTGAGTGTTTCTTCTCTCAAAACATGCTACTGAACATTACCCCCAATAATTGAGAATATTTTAACTAAAAGAGTAATATCCATAATCCATTTCACCCGAATATAATGACTATCACTAATGAAAAACAAATTCTTTGGCCCTGGCTAAGGGTGTAAGAAAGGCAGCATGTCCCATTTTTGGAATACTTTACCTCGAAACATAAAAAATGCAATCAATCTCAAACAGTTTAGACCTTTTCTCAAAAATCACCTAATTATAATTTCGTATAAGTAGTTTATTTGGATTTGGAGTAAGATCTTGTTTGGGGCATTTGTTTTGTTTGTTTGCTGTTGGTTCGTAGAATTCAATGGTTTTTCTTTAGTGTATTATAGTTGCAATATAATATGTTATTTTTTTTCATGTGACATTTGATTTTAGGGGAAGCCGCTTCTGGCCTATTTGGCCTCTTTTCTTCTCCCCCATATCTGTTTTTTATGTTTGTATTTTTATGATAGGAAATAAATAAAATGATGATGAATGATGCTGAAATTCGTTGTAGTGGTTAAAGAAGGTTGCAGTTGAAGATAATCTTGGCCACGAGCTATCAATGTAGTAGGTACAATCCCCCAGATGATGACCATAATGTGATTGATAAGCAAATGAGTCTGAAGTCGGTCA
Source organism: Ophioderma brevispina (assembly GCA_023653785.1). NCBI lineage: Eukaryota > Metazoa > Echinodermata > Ophiuroidea > Amphilepidida > Ophiodermatidae > Ophioderma > Ophioderma brevispina. The sequence goes on from JAMKCH010026588.1 coordinate 4,890, forward strand.
GATTCATTTTTCTTTTCAGTAGCTGTATGCACCATTTAAAAAAGCTACATTGCTGAAATCCCCCCATTGAAATTGACCAATATTCCAAGATATAATCAGTTGAAGGTGGCCAAAACAATAGGAAACAAAGACATTTTCTCCTTTGTTGGCTATATCTCAAAATCAAATATTTGCGACTTCTGACTCATTTGCCTTGATCACATCACATATAATAATTTTGATGACACTTATGCTTGCACAGAACTATCCGAATTTAATGCAAAGACGGGAACCTCCTCGTTCCACTCGGCAAAAGGTTTATTCGGCCCTTCGACACGCGCCTCGGCGATCCGGTTGAGGCTTCTTTGACAAAGACTATCGCAGAAACTGATGCATTAGAGCGTTTTTTTTAGCAATCCATCTATAAGAATGGAACTGTGGCAAAGAACTCAAATGGAAGTCAAATGCACATCACCTGCAACCGTTCAAAAGGGGGGGGGGGTTCGCCAAAATCGTAGCGCAAGTACGCTCCCAAGGCTCAATATCTTCATTCTTGGAGGGTGGAGGTCTGGATGGATGGATGGATTGATGGATTGATGGCTGGTAAGGATGATGACGGACGGACGGAACGGACAACATCCACAAACTCAACTGATCACCTGGTGGTAAACATACCAGATGGATTGCAACATTATCAATGGCAAGTGACGCAGATCTCTTCAAGATGTACCAAGTTTACAGTGGAACAGATGCAAACAGTGACCACTGCCACCATCAAGCTAAATTTAAGGTCAGCATAGGAAACAATTTGCCATCACCAAAGTGAGATGTCCAAGATCGCGAGAACAGTGATATGAAGACAAGATTAATTAAACAAATAATGAATACCACGAATAACACTTACTGTCAACGGGCTTTAAGAGTCCATTTAAGGGATGAAAAACAACAGGAAATATTTGAATAAATGCCCTCTGCTGTAATAATGATTATACAGGGTTAAAAAAATAACTATATACCAATATATGTGTATCACTGAAAGTTTAGTGTCATTACTTTAATTTGCTTTAAAGTCTTCACCTTGATAAGGTATCGATTGAGCTACCAGTCGTTTGAATCAAGTAGTCGTTTTGCGCTTTGTCCGCGGATTCAACATTAAATGAATGGCGTTCACGAAGGAATTAGTCTCCAGATAAATCGGGCCATTTATTGTCTCAGAATAAATGTGACGCTGTTTAATAACCCCACAGAATGTAGTCGCACTTTACCCTCGATGCCTGCTTACTTTCTACTTCCCATCACTCCATACCAACATTTGAAAAATAAAGTAACTTGATACTGTATGTTGTGAGGAGTTTGAGTAGTTGAATGATCATACCATGAAGGACATATATGAACAGACATCGGTGACAACCTTTTGATGTTCAAAAAAGTCTTGTCTATATTTGTATAAACCAAATATGCCCATCTTTAAAACGTATGTCAAATCAAACTTTACCATTTCACCGGCTCTAAAACAACCTGTAAAATAACCACTTTATTTGACCATAAACAATACATACTCTCTACCAGTTATTTTGGAGTCATTTGCTTAGTTGGCCGCCATGAATTCAAATGGAATCCTGGATGGCGGGGAAAGCCTCTTGATTCAAAAGACTGTACTTCGGCGTATACACTTAACCGATTGGAATTTCTTTGCATCAACTTAAAAAGATAGGTAATAGGTTTTCCGATTATACCAGCATATTTTTCGATAGTTCTTTTAACATTCAATGGCGGCACAATAAGGGTCATTTTTTTTTTAACTCACCCAGTAGTTAAAGCAATTGAAGAACAGTTAAACACCACTTACCCAGGCCTCCATGAGCAAGCTCAGATAACCTATAACAAGGATAAAGAGGTAATAAAATATAAGAGGAGATAAGAAAAATTCGGCCTCATATCCCCAGTCTGGAAAAAGAGGATTTTAATAAGTAAGTATCTGAAGCAGCTGGCATCTATCTTAGTTCCCAATACATGATTGTTACAACATAAAATTCAGTACAAGTATTTACAGGACATTCTATTTTTCTTCCTTCATAATCTTGGTCACCTTAAAAGCTACTTTTCAGATGTGCGCATTACGTCGTTGTATGTGACGTTTTGATCATTAACTGTCTGGTCTCCTCATTTCAAGCAATTACAAAATCTCATGAATGGGGAGAGGATGAAAATTATAACACATTCGTTTCAACACTTCCTGCACCAAACTCGTAATGGATATTAGTCTTGTCCATATCTTGATAGAATTCAGTTAATGATAAATGGAATGACACAGTTTTGCAATATAGAAAATGGCGGTACAGTTTAATTTTAGAAGATTCCATTCAAAGGAGGGCTTTTAATAGTTCGTTTGGTGACCTGTCAACAGATTGCCGTCTGCATTGATACCGGTATAAGCTGGTTCCAAAGATGCTTGAGAGGGTTAAGGTCAGGCAAATTTGCCATCTTCAATCAGCCGTCACAGGCGAGCTCGTTTTGGCGATGGCCAAATGACATCACGCTGGACCCGGCAGTCGGTGGATAAAACGCATCTGGTGACGAGTCAAGTTGATGTTGCTCTGATGGAGAAGTGTTCTGGTGCGGGCTAGTATAAAGTCAAGCATACCCCGCAACCGCTTTTCCAGATCACCAATCATTTGAAAGTCTATATGTCGAGGAAGTTTCTGCGCCTCATTTGCCATCAATCATCACCGTATACTTTTGCCCATGGTAACGAATTTGTCTTAAGGGTGATAACGCCCGCCCGTTAACACGCTTTGTCCTTTTTTAAATTGCTGTCTTTTTATCAACTGTTGTCTGTTTCTCTCACTGTATTTTAATATGCCCCCGTCAGAGGACACTATCTTATGCCAGTCTGGCACACGGGCCCTTATCAGCAGACATCACCGGATGTAAAGTCAGATGGCATCTCAGGGCGGCCAACTAAACGTGAAGGTCTCACTAGGGCTAAGATAACATAATCGAACACCTCTCTCCTACGCACAAAGTCACCGCAATTCTCCTCCAAGAGTCACACGCTAACCAGACAGTTCCCTTCTGACAATCTGCGGCTACACCTAGCTGCACACACCAAGAATGCTACCCACGGGATTGCCACCATTGCTGAACTCAGGCCAATGAAACAATTGGCACCTCAAACCTGCAGACTCCACCCTGGAATGGGCACGACCCAAATTGCAGGTGTTCATGTCACAATTTTCTGCCTACAAGCCACCTAACTCACGGCTCCAAGCACCCCTACCACTTATGGTGCACCCCTGCATTTATCTGGTGACTTAATAGCCAAGCATTACCTGGTTTTACAGAAAAACCAACCCTGATTGAGCTACTCTAGAGGACTGGACCTCAAAATCCGGTGTACAACTTGTCCACCCCCAAGCAACCAGACACTTTCAACTCTGGTTGTTGGAATACGTCTACTCTACAACCCTGACCCTTCTTTTGCAAACATGGACACCATCTCCATTCACCTTACTGTTCTCGAAAAACAAAAACCGCCCTTTTTTCCGAAGTCCCAACACACAGACCATCACTGATCGCTCAGAGCCTTGTTAAGCCTATACCAACAAAGTCAGTGAAAAGGTGGAACTTTCGCAGGCAGACTGGACCCAGTTCAAGAACCTGGTGGATTCAGAATAGCCCAACCTCCCCCTACACCCAACCTCCTCAACCTGGACAATTCTTACACAGCCAACTGTGCCAACTCTTTATCAACATGCAAAGAGACATCCCACGGTGGCTGCCGTCTCAGTTATATCCCACCCTCCTGGGATGAGTAATGTGACACTCTTTACAATGATTGCCTGAATTCTGAACCCAGGGGAAGAAGCTTCATCCAAGTCTTCATATTGACAAACTGCTTGGACAGGGAACTGCCGTGAGCGCTGGGAGAGACGGTCCAAGGAATCGACTTCACCCACTCCAGCCGGAAGGCCTTAGACTATAAACCCTTCCTCACCGCAGAATTTTCAAACCATTCGAAATGTCCTTGCTGCCAATTCAAGTCGCTGAGCAACTCTCGCAAACGCTTCGCTTCAATAACATTGATAAGGATCGCATTCGCTCTGTTGAAAAAGAGATTATCAATCTTCGTCGAGCCCCTAGGCCCTGGCGTGGACGGGTCACTTTTCAACACCCTTCTCACTAGATGAGCTTAGCTGCTATCAGCCAACTAAGAGTGTAAAGGCCCAGGGCCCTGATACATACCAGCAGAGTTATTGAGGCAATGCGGCCCACGAGTTCTAAATTGGCTTCAGGAGTTCTACACAGTTTGACCTCACACACCAAACCATTCCTGTCCCAAGATCTGGAGGAGAGCTACTCTAATCGCACTCCCTAAACCAAACCAGCCTGTCGACAACCTAAGAGCTACCGCCCAATATCACTACTTGTGGGTCCCCTTCAAACTCCTGAGAGGCTGATCCTGGCTCTGCTGGAGCCCGTCGTCGAACCCCTCTGCCTGATTGAACAAGGCAGGATTTCGCCAGTGGCCGAGCACTGCTCCACCAGATGTCAAAACTCACACAAAAAAAAAATGCTATTGAGGAAAGCTTTTGAAAAGCCGCCGTAAGGCAAGTCTTCCTCATGTGGACCTAACTGCCAGCATATGACACCGTGTTGCACCAGGCCTGACACTCCAGCTTCTCAGGACCATCCCTGATCGTCACCTTGTAACAATTCATATGTAACATGCTTGCAAACCGTAGCTTTTATTCTCAAGAACAGTGATGGACAGAGTAAGTCGCCTGCGTCGTCTTATGAACGGAGTACCCCCCAAGGAATCTTACTGACTCCTATTCTGTTCAACTTGTCTATCAGCGACTTCCCTCAAACAACATCTAGACATATGGCTACGCCGACGATTTTGCCCTACTTCACTCGGACACGCAAACGCTGGACGAAAGTCGAAAGCAGCCTTACTAGACAGACATGTTCCACTTGCAGCATATCTGAAGACCTGGAGACTGAAGCTGTGCGAAACCAAGACCACCGCTACTGCCTTCCACCCTAACACCAAAGAGGCTCATCGCATGCTTCAATTCACCTCAATGGAGCGCCTCTGCCATACAATCCTACACCTACCCCAACGCTACTGGGAGCAAAGCTTGACCGGCAGCTTACATACAGGCAGCACCTCTAAAAAGGAGAGAGTGGGGGGGTTAGAAGAGGGGAAGAAAAGGTAGGGAGAAGATAGGTTGAGCAGAAGAGTCCGTATGCGCCAAGGTATCTTCGCGGAATAACCCCCTCCTGTGCCGACTTGCTGGATTTTCATGGGTTCCCGCCCCAACGACCCCTAACGACGCCCACGGCCCAGCCTTGGCTCTGGTCTACAAGCCGCTTGATATGGCCAACCGACCCGCAATGGTGCACTCAGCCACGGCTCTCAGCTCCCCACTCTCCACACAAATAAGCTTGGATACGGGGTACCACGAGACCTTGAAACCATCACTGCGTGCCTTCCGTCCTACTACTCTCTCATCTGAATCCCTACCAGTGCTTTCAGCATTGCACTGCATCCTTCGGAGAGAACTCCACACGCACAAACTAGTGAATAAGGCCTTCTGGCAACAAGCACCTGCTGACATAAACACCGTCAAAGAATCACCCAAAACTCTGTAGACTGAGACTTGCTCTCGCTGACCTTTACTGCCGACACCCGCTAAACTCTCCGTTCCCGATTCAACACTTACAGACATGGATACGCCTGGCTTGATACTCCAAGACCATACCAATTCTCTATCACCCTAAACAGAACTACCACCTGGCAGCAATCTCCCACGCAAGGAGTAGGTCACCTTAAACCGGATTGGCACAGGAGTCCAAAAGTCGCTTTCCAAACAACAGCAATATGCACCGATGGGGGCTGCGGCCATCGCCAGCCTGCCATTGTGGCTCTCCCCCCCTTTCCCACAGACTGCGTATCACATTCTCCATGAGTGTCCTACCTTTCGTCAACCGGTTGGCTAGATTCTCTAACCCCACCACCAACAGTGAGGGTTGGGTCCAACGCTTACAACATGATTAGCTGCCTGCATTCATACACAAGAAGAAAGAAGACGCCCGTCGTAATATTGGATGAGAGGTCAACGATGCCTACTCTGAGGGAATCCAGATAATGGTACGCCCTTCAAAGCTGGCTTTGAACATACATTAACGAACATTTATAAACTTTAAGTTAACTGTTTAATAAAAAAAATGTTGTCTTTTTTTTGGTGGGGGTGCGGGGGTTGCGGGCAGCACCCCCCCCCCCCAAATTCGACAAAATTGGGAAAAAGTCCACTTTTTGCTGATTTTTTGGATAAAAAGTCCAAAATTGATAAAATGTTTGAAAAGAAAGTCCACTTTTTTGGTGATAAAATGTTCCAAAAAGTCCAAAAAAGGACCATTTTAGGGGTAGGTCCACTTTTACCAAAAAAATCAACTTTTTCGAAGTCCATCACCCCCCCCCCCCCCCAAATAAATCCGGCGTACGGCCTGAATAAGTAAGGAAGTCATCTGTGAATTTTTAAATTGTTACTTCTGTGTTAACTTATGCTCAGGTCAGCTATGAAATCTGGATGTCTTTAGTTTTCAAACAGCAGTTATTATCATAGATATAGTCTTTACTAATCGGGTCTTTAAAAATTTTAAAAAATATGCAAATGGAACACACACGGAAGGAATCTGCTGTCGCAATATCTACCATGCCCTTAGGCCAGGGGAATTTACAAACTGTCAATAAAAATTCTATCATAATTTGTCAACTCCTATTATTGTGGCTGGATTCAGCATACCCATGTAAAATTAAAATTACGCATGTTCCAACCACAGACAAAACGAGACGGTCGAGTGCAGATCCTGTCGGCAATGAAAAAATGTGTTCTGACGGATCTGGCAATCGACTGTTTTGCTACAACTATGTATTTACAATCACCATAGTGTGCCAGTTCAAAAAAACCGGATTTGTCGCCGCTTATTACGTGCCATAGCCAGCCATGCAGAACCACATCTATACTAGATATCGGTTTTTTCACACATTCCAATGGGATTTAACATTAACACAATCATTCTCTGAGGTGAACTATTTCTGACGATATTGGAATGCACGACTGTATGTTCAATACACCCTACAAAATACCCATGTATGTTGTGATATGTGTTTTTTTACATTTATTAATGGCAATATTGACAATGCCGTTAACGAGGCATAGCCTAGGAAACCCATGTGTCGCGTTTTTTGTTGTAAAGGTAACAACAACTCTGAAACACGGCTCTTGCACAACCGGTTTTGGAGGCGTTGAAAAGCACAAACAACATACATCTGACATTTATATCTCCCAACAAAAGGCAATTGTTAAGTACTCAAAAAATTATGCTGGATTCACTTCACCTGGTAGTGGGGACTCATTATGTAATCATTCTCCTACTCTAATATGCATATTTGGTGTTCAAATAGAAATACAGTTAAGTTGTGATCTGAAAAAAAAATATCCAACTTTATGAGCAACAGCGTAAACAGCCACTATTAGTCCTGTAATTCCAATACGGTTTTGTATGGGTTTCTATTTAATAAATAGGTAAATAAGATTCATGATTGACAGTTGTTTTCTTTGATAACACTCTTTAGAGCTTCTTTCATCATTTCACATTGTCCTTATTTGTTGCCTTTAATATGTCACATTAACGTCTGCCATCCTTCACTACGGCCCCCCTAATTGTATAGCTGTTTTGGAAATTTGAGCATGCTTCATACCTGACCTTATTTGACTTTGATCTCTAAACCGTATAGCCCAGCAAGCGGTTACCGTGATTTTCTTTGTCATATGTCCATATATCATATTACTATTCACCACTAAATTTAGTAAATTGCAAGATGTCATATTTGATCTTTGATTTAACTTGTCTTTACTGATTTGTAATTGTATTTGACTGCGATTTTGCGAATTTTAATATGTTATCCAAACATTTAATATATTTCCCACTTTTGATCGTGCTCCTCATTTTCAAAGATTGAGATTAATATGAACAAATGTCATTTCACTGTCGCAAAATATTCATAAACGTTTAATTTTCCATAATAATACTGGTGTTTTAGAGCAAAATTAGGGAGCACTGCACCAAGATACACGAATGGGCGGGAAACCTGAAAAATCCTTAAAATTAAGTTGCGGTTTAAGACTAACAAAATTTGCAAGCTTCTTTTACAACCTTTACTAAACCTCGCTAGTCTTCCTGCACTTACCCTCTTAATAAGGATGAATAAAAAACCTGTATGCATTTGTATAACCTATTAGTTTCATGATGATGCCCTCAGTAAGGTTTTTATGTCACATTTGCTTAAAGCATCTCACCACCAAATGCAATATATGTTTTGAAATTTAAAAATGTTCATTATCAAAGCATTTCTTATGATTACCCTTGGCAACGTGAAATATTTAGTCTTTTAAATTAACTTAAGTTCAAATTGAAAAATATGTTCACATTAGCGTTTTTGTGCATCATATTTTATGCTATAGAACGTGAACTAACGCTACATTATCGTTAGGATCATCTTACGAAACCGACAATTTCGTTGATTACAATAATATTGAATTTTGTATTGGTTGATTTCTTAAAAATTAGAAAGAAAATGTATTTACAATAGTCATTTGCCGATACCTTTATTTTTTCGTCTTACCAAAGAAAATCTATTTCATATAAAATATTTCTCATTGATAACCTACAGCTACTCATTTAACCAATGGTATAATATAACCTCTTTATATACGTCATTAACCACGCAGTGTAATCAGGTCTTCAGTAGGATCTCGGCTTCCAAGCTATCATTATGTATTTCATGTTTCCTACGAAACTCAGCATTCTCCTCTTATTCATGTTGATATTAAAATTCATAACTAACGTACTTGAACACTGACTGTCTACACATTATGTTACATTACTCCAAAGAACGTTCAACTTAAAATCTTTCCCTATTGCTCGGATACGGCGTTTCCTGGACAAGGACTCATGTCATCATATTATCCGGGCCTTAATTGATACTATCCCGTCTTGACTATGGTAACTCTCTCCTTGCTGGCACTACTAATAGTATTAATGGCTTTTCTCCAGCATATCTGCAAAATAACATTCACAAGTACACTACCCCCAGCTCCATTTGCAAACTTCGGTCTGCTGCTGATACTACAAGACTAAAAATCCCTTTCACACGGAGATCTATTGCCTCGTGATATCAGGGAAGAACCCTCACTGAGTATTTTCAAAAAACATCTCAAATCTTATTTATATCCAAAATTAATTCTGGTTCTTTGGTTGGTGATGCATTTCCCATTTTTTACCTTGACCGTTGGTAGTTAGTCGTATGATTCATAGCGCTAGGAGCTATTATGAAGAGGCGCTTTAGAATCTATGTTTTGTATGTATGTATTCGTAATAGAGATCATTGTGGGAGTATTTTCTGGTGATATAGAGACATTGTGGGAGTATTTTTAAATTGTGGTAAAAAAAATAAAAAAAATAAAAATATTTTTACTAGAGTTATATGTTACGAATGTTCATATAACGGAAGAAATGTAATCTGTATTGAGGTTTATTCCGTACGCGTTAAAAGAGTAGAAAAGAGGACTTTTCTAGTTTAGTAAACTTATATTAGGCCTGCGGCGCAATCTTATTGTGGTATTCTCCAAAAATAGATAATAAAAAAGTCTCAAAAATTGATTGAATTTATAAAAGATGTATAAGTTATTGAAGTGTTACCGTTAGTGCCTATTTATTGACATTTGCAGTGTTTAAAAAATCGGGACATCACAAGCCATGACCAAACTGGCACGGTGGTAGAATTTTCAAAGCTTAAAATAATTGTTCCATAGGTCAAAGGACCAACGACATATAAAAGGTGGAGTTCAATTAGTTTCCCTCCACCGTTGATCGTTCAGGTGAAATAAAAACTGAAAAATGTTTGTTCAAAGTGCAATTGAATCTCAATCAATTGAATAGATCTCCTTGAAAGCTACTTCAATTTCAAATGTGGGCAAGTTCAGACAAGTACCACTCTTGATTGCACTTCAGGGCTAACCTCCAATTACACTTCTCGTGCTAGCGTCTTGTGTTAAATCTATTGTTTTCCCGTGCCTTACTACTACGAATGGGGTTCGAGAAGGCTACAGGGGCGTTATTTTTAATAAACAGCTTCTAGAGCTTGTTATTTTTAATCACAATGCACACCGGAAGTCGGGTCACAACTAAACACGCGGGTCACGGTAATGGTTCTAGAAATACAATGTCCTGACGTTATATACCGCGGCGCGATCTGTATATATACTGATGGCAAAACTTAAGATACAAATTCTATGGTGTCCAAACTATGCAACCTAGTATGTAGAAACAGTGAGCGGTATGCGAACTGTAAATAAACTTTAAAAATTGATGCTTTTACATCAAACATTTTCTCATAACTGGACATGACACTTTAATTTTATTTTAACAACAGCAAATATATGATATATTCAGATATTTGATTTTAACTGTCATTTTAAAATGTGTATGCAGAACTGCAATTACTTTAGGGTAATTGACAAAAGACAAAAATTAAAACAAATAAAAAAAACCTACCCATGAACATTAAGATTTGACCAAACACTGGGTTAATATAGAAGGGTACCCCCCCCAAAAAAAAAACAGTACTACGTCAGCTCAAACCTCTTTGGATCAAGCTTGCAGAAGTTCCCCATCCGACGCGTCATGTCCATTTGAAATCAAAGCTGCCTCAACAAAATGTTCGACATCACCACAATACACATAAAGATACGTTACTGATTTAGAAATATACTATACAGGAACGGAACCAGATCAAGATTGGTTTATTTTTTAATTTTATCAATTTTGGTAATTTGTAGGTTAACGTTTAATTTTCCATAATAAAATAAGTGGTAAAACACTGATAACTCTTTGTAATTTCTGCACGGAAATAATCAACTATGTTCAAGGAGATGGGTTATAGTCTTTATTCGCATTAGGCTTGGTTGATTATTTCATTCAAATTTTACTCCAAGGATAACTTAAATACATGATATATTTGCTTGTATTTAGCAAAGCAGCTAATCAATTAACACGCCACCATTGGCAAGTTAAGCTTTAATACTTAATAGCTTAGTCACTCGAAGGTTAATGGCCAGAGCAATCAATACCAACCCATTGGAATTTGGGTAACGCTCGTCATAGCGGTGACAAGGACAGTGTTTGTAAATGTGTTAAATTAAAATTGCGACAAATTATTTCGTTATCAATCTAATTTTGCATGTTTTAACCAAAAATATTGTTTTAAAAATGTTATTTAGATTATACTCTAAGTGTATGCTAATAATCAATGTGCTATGATGGAGTTCGTAAAAATAACAAGTTTGCGCTTGACTTGGTTAACACCGGTCTCGCGGCCTGCGGACGCTCGACCGATGTAACCAAATCAGCGCTTAAGCTTGTTATTTTAACGATCGCCATCTAGCTCATTGATTATCTATATCATATCAATTGATTTCTTTCACAGATTCATTTATTTTTTGTTCATTATCTCAGGCCTGGGTCGCCTCTATCTATGAGTTACAAGATGTCATCCACAAAGGACACAGGTCAGTGGTTTGTACTGTCATACATTGACATGAACGACCTTGTGTGATCTGTTTTTTTTTTTTTTTTTTTTTTGTATCATATACTACCAAAAGATCAGGGGGTGTATTTTTAAATACCTGGTGAATGAAAGTAGTGAAACGTACAGGGAATTAAGATTTTACTATCTCATAGTGTATTATTTATTGGCGCATTTTCAGATAAAGCCATACCCAGGACAAGCAGTAATAAGTACTTTTTCGACGCTAGATTTTCAAGTGGTTCTTTTAACGCAATATGACAGGCTAATATTGTTGTTAAGTTGGAAATGGACTATTTTCACCAGCGTGTTTCCGCAAGTAGTCTACCAAGTAAATATGACTGCTAAATACATTTGAGACGAAAAAGAGACGTTTAAGAGTGATATAAAGCCATAGCATCACATTTTCTTTAAAGCGCCCCCCCCCCTTTAAAAATATCATATTTTTGCAGTTACATAGGGTAACTGGCTAGAAAACTCTACCTGCGAACTTGGACGGGAATAGATATGAATTCATGAAAATTCAGAAAAACTGATTTTGACCTAAAAACCGCCTTTCAAAGCGCGACTAAATTGTTTTTCCTAAACACCTAAACGCTTGTGTGTACCCTCTTGAGCGGCCCGTATCTCAGCTTTTTAGTATAGAAATTGCTATGGAAGTGGGAGGTTTCCCAGAATAAATGCTAGAAAAAAATGAAAACCTTGTCATGTTTTGGACATGATTGCTCAGTGAAACTTACGGGTCATATCTATGCCAGCGGGATATAAAAACATGGATGAACAAATTATGATGTGTTTTATGTTTATTACAACGACAGAGGCGATCCAGATGTACACAGAAATTTGCATGTGAAGGACCAGGATTTCAAGAAGAGGATTTGTTTTTAACATGAAAAACAATTGTCGGTGTAAATCGGTGTTTTGTGATGAATAGTAACGTTTTGCGTTGAGTTGGGAAAAAAAATGCCAGTGCAAACGTTCGGAGTAAGTTCACGAGTATTGCAATTTTGCGACTTCCAACCCAGGAACATGCTCCAGGATCATTTGACTCCTGAGTATCGTGTTGGGCCAAAATCTCAAGTGTTAGGTAGCAAACCTACAGAGTGCCCACCCAGATGATCATACTTCTCTGAAGTTACGATTCCGTGAATTTTATTAGCCAAGTCCTGTGATACAATTTGGAGGACATGATATCAATTCCATAAAATACGGCTGGTTCTTTTCACCTATTCTAATGACATTTAGTACACTAAGAGCAAGTTCATATTGGGATTAATTTCCTACACTTGAAAGATAACGAGTTATTTGCAGCAATGTGTGTGCTAGTTTATACTAATTAAAAATACTTCTGTTTCTTATGTAAACATTATATGAATTGGACTATGCAACGTTGAGGGCACTGTGTACTCCCGTGAGTTCGGGGTCAAGCACAAAATATCGTGCAATGCCATTTG
>JAMKCH010026589.1:0-20913 GCA_023653785.1 Ophioderma brevispina
TAAAAGATCCAATGTAAGAAGATAGGTATAACTTTTAACAACAGAACCAAAGCAAAGTCTAGCTTTCCCTCTTTGCATTGTATGGTATTTAGATGAGAAAGAATAGAAAAACAATTCTTATTGGTCCGCAGGACGATGTTTTTCCGTGTTTGTGAATACGGACTATTGTAGTAAACCATAATCCATGAGGGTATTGCAATACCTGAGGCATATTCTATATTGAATGGACATACTCAATCATTTATTTTAAACTAATGGCTGACTTTCACAATATTGCGGAAATGCTTACAGTATATTTTCTACTGCTCTCTGACTTTAAAAACTCCCGTTGTGGTTGGAAGCGAATTAGGAATGCATATATCAGTCATCTGAAACATATCATGCCATAAATTTGACAGTACATACGCTTTTGAGCTTCGCAGACAAATCAAAAAGAACGATATGTTTTGTTTAGTTCGCATACTTTGTATCTTTGTAATCTAGTCTCAAGTCATAACATAAGTGGTTTTTGGGATCGACAATTCTTTACCTCAACATGTTCACCTCTATTATAGTAAGTCGGGTCGCGTACTCTGCGGAATTCTCCCATCACAATCGCTCCAATCCATCATGATAAATGACAGCTGAAGGACACTCTTTACAGAAAGACCTACAAAACCACTCTGTCGCTGAAGACTTACCATGACATTGGATTTCGTGTGCGTCCAGAAGGACCAACCACCAAAGTAACAGATCTATCCTCAGGGTTCGGTAATTCTCCTTCATGAACATCATCAGTTGTTCTTTGAACCTCACATTGCTCTAAACGTAATGGCAGTTAAAAATCTAACATAGCAAATTTCAACAATCCAATGGTTTCTTTACACAGAATATCATGTACGTTTCATTGACAGCGGAGAATTTTTTTTTCTAACACTAAATTACACCCCTCCCTCGTGATCTCTATGCGAGCGATAAAAGTACTCATCTAGTTTTCCTCAACCTGTTAGATTACAAGACTATATGGTTTCGGGCTATTTCAAAATCTCAAAAAAACGAATTACATTCCCCTTTGCCATCGTTCTTTGTCTAGAATGATACCTATACACTTCATATTTGAATAAAACAAATGTTTCCCGAAGGAATCTATTAATTCGAGAATGCCATCACTGTTTTTTTTTCTAATCAGAATTGTAGTGAGGATTTTTCGACAAGATTCCACCAAGTTTGCAAATCAGCTACACCGGATCTCTTCGATCACTGGCGAATATTCATCGATTTGTTTTAAAACCAACATTTCAGTTCACCTATTTGCGCGTTTTTTCTTGAAATACGTACTTCCTTCCATAGCTGGAAAACACAACACCGTTGATAGGGAACTGATATGGTAAGTGAATTGGACAAACTGTTTTATTAGTTTTAGTATTAGTTTAAAGGCCCACTATATCTGTGTGTGGGTTAAAGATATTACCTTACATGTGCCTATTGCAACGTGTCAGTGAACTAGATTTAACTCGGTTTGGTCCAATAAGCATTTTTGTGCGAGTAAGCTGAACAGAAAGCAATTGTATAACCACTTAAAGTTCTTTCAAAAGAGTAGTTCTGCAAAACCAACATTCGATGTAAATATAATGAAACAATATCTTAGTTGATGTAGGAGGGAAAGAGAGAGTCAATAATCCCACGATTTATGTACAAATCTGGTATTAGGGGCGACTATCAACACTCAAACAACGGTTACTCGCCGGATCCGCCCGGTCTTTTCGGTTGTAACCGGTTTCTATTGGTTCTAAACATGGAATGGTTCACTGCCCTGAACCGCGGGTCAACAGGCGTGGGTTTTGAATTCGCCCCTAAAAGAAAGCTACGTGACTCTCCCGCCAGAAAATACGGAGTGAAGGTCAACAATATAAATAATTAAAACATACATAAAATTAAAGAATTAAATTGTGCAGGGAAGTTATTGTCGTAATTAATGGTGTCACCCACAGTTCGGTTTCCCTCACCAGATGTAAATATAACCGTACACCATTTACCACCCTTAACTGCATAAGGGGGGAGGGGCTCTAGGGACCCCCATTTGTTTGTTTTTTGGCCAGGTGTTTTTTACACAAAGCTGCCACATATTGGTTTAATTTTTTTGTATTTGTCTAACTTTTAGTTAAACGCTTCATTGGTGTAAAACCTTCAAATCCACCCGTCGTTTTTGCGTTAATTAGTATGGGTCCCTAGGAAGCCCCCCTTATTGCACTACTGAAGTACCACATGGACAACAATAAAAATCTTAATAGATTTCTACTGTTATTCTGATTTTCATAATCATACCCTAGTGACAAAAACCAAGTAATAATTAATCAACAAATTCTCGGAAAGTATATAGGGGAAAGGCCGTTGGTGTCATAAATTTTAATACATCATATAGCGGTTTACTGTAGTAACCTAAATAAAATGGCATGAGACATTATGTTTGTGCTTAATATTGTAAATATAGTTCATCGTTCACCATTAATACCGCAATCAGCAGAGGTCTAGGTGAATCATTGCCATAGACAATGCAGAAACCAATTAGTGTCTTTTACACCTTTTGACGCAAAATTAAAAGCAATGGTTTGGCCCCTAATTTTCCTACGGAAAAAAAAAAAAACCTTTTTTTTCATTTTTAAATTTCTTATTGTTGATGTCCTTCTCACATGTGGTGGATTTCCATCTTAAAAGTCCTTAGGAACGTGGTTATATAATGAATGGGTCCCCCCACCCCCCTTATGCACTACGGAAGTGCAACCCTTATGCAGTTAAGTGTTAAAACAAATCAATCATTATACGGGAATATTTCACATCTGGCGCACACCAAGATATTCATCAACTTTTGGAACTGCATTGTGATATAAATGATCAAGCTCGACTCAATTTGGCAAATTATTTTTTGGAGAGTTCCCCGGGGACTACCCTGTTAAGAGTGTAATAATAGTTTTCGTGTCACTCAATGATGTTCGAATATTTCTATTGGAGATGTTGATAAAGTTCTACGAATTAAATTTTTGGTGAAACTTTTTTATTTTTTACTTTATTAATCTAAATTACTACTTTATCAAATAACTAACTTGGTCATTAAAGCGGTACCTTACTGTAAGCTCTATGATCAGTGTGTTTCACACACCCAGGGACCTAACAGATTCACTTATCAAGGAGAAAATGCCAGTTCTGGAGGCAAATTTTCCCGGTTGGGAGATGGTTTTTTATTAGGCCAGAAATTTTCCTGGTTGAGGTGAAAATTTCGCTGATGAGCAGGCAAATAAGGGCTGATTAAGCATGAATATCAGCTTTGTCCTTCCCGATCAAAGCTCTCTCGGTAATAATCCGCCCCTCCTCTCCCCCCCAGCTACTACTGTTTGCACTCATGTGGAAAGTCCGTAAGGATCGCTGCTTCGTTGTTAGGTTCGAGCATTTTGGACGTTTTTTTTTTTTTCTTGACATGAGCCATTTTACACCAATGCCTAGCTCGACATGACAGCAACGCTAAAGAGCCATACAAATAAATAAGGCAGCAGTTTTGATTGCCACCAATAACTGCTGAGGCACTGCAGGCAGGAGGAGAAAGATGATAGATGTTACCTTCCCAATTTTGCATTGAGGTATATACGACAACATCACCACGGTAACAGTGGACCACAACTATCATCGTACCCCTGCCCAATTAAGAGGATCTCTCCCTCATGATGGGGGTCACTCTGATGTCAATAGCTGCTAAAGTTTACAACAAAATTCTGTCAAACAGAATTCGACTATTTTACCAATACCGGCCGTAGTTGTGCGAAGTAGACACACATCCTTCGACGGATTATGGAGGGATTAAAAGATCACCAGCTTCCTCTTACTGTCACTTTCATCGAAAGCCTTTGATTCCATCAATAGGACCGCCATGTTCTCCATAGTGCGTCACTGTGGCATTCCTGAAGCAGTGGTCAATGCAACTCACGAAATACAGTGATGGTGAACGGAAACATTTCAGAGTATTTTGACATAACCACAGAGATGTACTTGCGCCCTTTATGGTCATCATAGTTGTAGATTTTAACGAAAGCCACCGCTGGGATGGACTCTGGAATTGTAACACACCCACGTCAATCTATATAAGAGGTACCCGGCCAAACTACTTAACGATCTGAATTTGCTGATGACATTGCCCTTCTAGAGTCTACCCCCTCACGGACCAAAACTCAGTTGAGCATAGTAAAAGGGAAAAAAAAAGATTCGCAAATATTCGGAGCTTATAAAAATTGTTTCATATTAGCCTCACTCGTACACATGTGCACACACACTTACCTGAGAAGGTCTTTTATAATAATAGTTGCATAAATTCATAATTAGTACTTCTGAGGTACAAAATTTAGGGAAAATCCTTCCATACATAAATGCATGTAGTTCCATAACAGTGACGACAGTGACGATACCAGTGCCATTACTCAACATATAAGCAAATTGTAGATGTATATTTTGTTTATTTCTAAGCCTTGTTTGCAAATCACTGTCGATGATTTGTATTATAAGGACATTAGCAACAATTTGGAGAAGTAATTGCATTTATCTGAGTTGTATTATTAATTCAGTAATTCCGCTGCTACACGTTTTTAAATACCTAAAACCTAAAATAGAGCGGTCCGTAACGAAAACGTCACTCCGATTAAAGAATGCGTCTGATTTGCTCGTATATTTAGGGATGCATGGCGAACTAGTTGAGCAGGACAACTTCAGCAGCAAAAGACATTGGTCTCATAATCAGTGTACCAAGACAGAGTACATGACAATAAATTGTGATCCTCGTCCTACACATCAAGTCTACGACAGTCCAATCAATCATGTGACCGATTTCATATATCTTGGGTCTATGGTTGCATCTAGTGCAAGTGATCTACAAAGGGGCAAAGCATGGGCTTGGATGGCTTTCTGGAATTTGGAACAGTTATGAAGAAACCCATCCATACCTATAACCACCAAAGTGAGGCTGTTCAACACACATGTGTCACAGTTCCTCTATATCCCTAACGTCCCTAGAGGAAAATCACATAATCCCCGCAAAAAGTGCCATTTGTAGTGGTATTTTTGTTTTAAGTTGGGCTATGAGCACATTTCCACTAAATCCACGGCGGGTTCGCCCGTGAATTTTGTCGGTGGGTCATCACAAAAGATATGGAAAACCTATTAATGCATATTTGCCACCTGTTTTTACCAAACCGGCATAGGCTGAACATCACACGAACTGATGTCACCATTACAATACACCTAAACAGCACAAAGCCGCTTATTAGTGTGTGTAAGAACTCAAAAAAAAACTTAAAAGGTTATATGGGCATATACTACTCAGATGCCGTGATGAACCAGCTACAATTTACGCTCTTTATGCACCACCCCTATGGTAAAAAGATACCAGATGGCGCAGGGTAGGTTAAATTTTTTACCATATGTGCGTCACCTGTTTTGGGGTAGGAAAATATGTTGCAACCAAATTACAACTTTAGCCCCGGACCGCAGCAATTGCAAGAAGCTTTGTTAGTCGCCTGTTTACGCAGCCGAACATATGAGACCACGTAAATTGAAGGAACCCTTAATAGTGGTCCATGTGGACCAAAATTTTTTTTTTCTCTTGCCCATGTTTTACAACGCTAAGATTATTTGCGTCGCCCAAGAAATATGTAATTGCTGGCTTAAATATCATTTGCCCATATTTTGGTGAAAAAAAATGCAATCGGCCATGACATTGTTATGCTAATATAATAAGGCATTATGTTTTGGCCTTTTAAATACGTGATTAACCAAATTTTTGCCATTTTGATTTGCAATAATGTAAATGTATTTATGTTTTCCTATGAGCCAAATTGTTAGGAAAAAGTCCTTTTCGCGACTTGTGTGGTTTTGTTTGTTGGGTTGTTTGTTTTTTATAGGGAGAGAGAAATTTGTGGCGACATAAAATCGGTCTTAGACCGTCCATTTTGAATTGGAAAAAAAAAACATTTATTTTAATTTTGCTCTGCTGTTAAGTGGATTGGGTTGATATACCCCATCAATGACCCGGTTTTGGTTAAAAATGCCAAAGGCAAAATGGTTTTCGGAGAGATGTTCCACTTAGCCCCGCCTTAAAAAGTAGAAGGCAAGAGACCTTATACTGTTTAAAGTGTTTAATGCCCCTAACATTTCACTAACGTGTAGTTCTACTAGTAAACCGGGTGCACATAGGCTGAAGCACACTTGACTGCTTACATAACCCACGTGAATCAAAACTGCGCAACTGTGCTAAGAACTTTAGGAACATGCCTATGAGCACAAACTGTAACTATAACCACCAAAGTGAGGCTGTTCAACACAACATGTGCCACGGTTCATCTATATCCCTAACGTCCCAAGAGGAAAATCTGACAATCACCGCAAAAAGTGAGGTAGCGGTATTTTTGTTGTCGGGTCTAAGAGCAATTTCACACTAACCCAAGGCAGAGGTCCGCTGCGTGATGTTTTTGTCAGATGGGTTTTGAAGCGATTAAGGGACGTTAGGGATATGGTTGCGAGTCCTGGGTCATCACAAAAGATATGGAAAGCATATTAAATGCATATTTGCCACCTCTTGTTACCGCATAATGCTGGACATCAAACGAACTGACCACGAACCCAATGTCACCATTTACACCATGACAGCACAAAGCCTCTTACTGAGTGTGTATAAGAACTCAACTTAAAAGTTCCTTGGGCATATACTCCACATGCCAGATGACGAACCAGCTTAACTTTACGCTCTTTATACACTACCATATGGTAAAAAGAGACCTGGGGTCCGTTCGCGAACCTCATGCGTAACCCTACGTGTATACTAACTCATGCGTATGTCCTACATAATAGACCTTTTCATACCATTTACACAGTGCTTTGGATAAGTTGATCCACTCAGGCATGACATAGTATGCACGTAGATTTACGACTGAGTTTCGCGGACGAACCCCAGGTCGCCAGCGTGCGTTATTTCTACCATATGTGCTTCTTCTGTTTAGGGATAGTGAAAATATGTTTCAACCGCAGTGAGATGAATCTTGAAAAGAAAAGCCAAAAAAGTTTAATCATCGCCGGTTGAAAAATGATCTAATACCACCTTAACGGATAGTGTAAATACATAATGTAGGCATATATCGTAATTTTATATAAAACGGAATAAATCCCAACCCTAAATTTTGATGGTCTTCTTTAATACATTTAGAAAAAAAAATACTTTCAACATGTTAAAAAATAAAATTTTTAGCTTTTCTTTTCAGGATTAATATTATTGTGTTTCAACCAGACCAAATTACAACCTTAGCCCAGGATCGCAGCAATTGCAAGAAGCTTGTAGTCCTCTGCTCCGCAGCCGAACGATGGTGCGATAGCGTATTAAGTGTGTAAGGGGTGGTCCATGTGGACCCAAGATTTTGTTTTTCGCTTGCCATGTTTTAACGGTAAATTATTTCGCCCAAAAAATATGTAATTGCTTAAATATCAGTTGCACATATTTTGGTGAAAAAAAATGCAATCGGCCATGACATTGTTATGCTAATAAATAAGCATTATGTTTTTGCCTTTTAAATACTTGAGTAACTTTTTGACATTTTGATTTCAATAATGTAAATGTATTTATGTTTTCCTATGAACCAAATTGTTAGGAAAAAGTCCTTCGCGACTTGTGTGGTTTTGTTTGTTTGTTTTTCATAGGGAGAAGAGAAATTTGTGGCGACATAAAATCGGTCTTAGACCGCCTTTTTGAATTGAAAAAAAAAACATTTATTTTTAATTTTGCTCTGCTGTTAAGTGATTGTGTTGATATACCCCATCAATGACCGGGGTTTTGGTTAAAATGCCAAAGGCAAAATGGTTTTCAGAGAGATGTTCCACATTAGCCCCGCCTTAAAAAGTAGAAGGGCAGAAGACCTTATACTTTTAAAAGTGTTAATAGCCACCGACATTATCACTAACGTGTAGTTACTAACAAGTAACTGCACATAGGCTGAAGCACACTTGACTGCTTACATAACCCAAGGTGAATACAAAACTGAAGCAACTGTGCTAAGAACTTTAGGAACATGCCTATGAGCACAAACTGTAACTATACACCGTACAGAGTAAGCTAAACGTTTTGATGTATCAATGTAATAAATCCTGAGCCGACTATCAAGGGACATATTATGTGATGCCTAATGTTTATTGAATACATATATACATAGAGCAATCCATCTAAGCCGCAAAAGAGACAAATAGCGATAGAATGATAGGGGAGATAATGCAATGGATTGTCCGTAGCCACCTGAGGCTACGCGTGGTCTTTGAACGAAACAGGTTTCTGTTTAAAACACTGGTTTATACTTGAAAAGGATTTCTTGTTGAATGTATCATATGTGCACCCATGGGCTTTTGTGAACTTTGAAGGTGAACACCACGAGCAACAGTGTAATAGCATAATATCACCATAGAATTCACGGAGGAGAAGAAATAGCAGATTGAAATAGCAGAGTGAACAGCCTCTCTTTTATTAATTGATGCTCTGCAACATATCGATACCTTTTGTAATACAAATATGGCGTAAACGTTGCCTACCTATTAGAAATATGAACACGGCGTAGTCTTTTATTGTAGAGAATATGATGTAAAATGTGTCTAACTATAGCAAATAACAATTATAGCGTATTAATAATAGTCTATCCACCTACTATAAATATGAACACATCATAAACGTTGTCTATATTGTAGATACCAGTATGGCGAAAACGTCTACCTAATAATTGTATATACGAATATGGCGTACCTATTGTAAACTGATTATGGCGTAAATGCCATCTAGTATTGTAACTATGAAAATGGTATAATCGTTTGTCTACAAACCGGTTACAGTCCACAAATTATCAACGTTTTTGGCTAGGAAGACAACCGCGACAAATTCAATAATGATTGCATTGGAATCAATCCACGCGGATTCATCTCGCATCATTTACAGACAAAATTCCCTAATATGAAAAATAGGGCCCCGTTTACATCATTGTGCAGAGTTGGGATGCTCTTGAGATTCTAACACGTAATCGGAAATCAATCTCACTGAGCCTCCTGGTGCCTTATATGAGGCCCAACAACTGATGTGAGTAAGCGATTTCTAAAAATGACAGGCAACGTCAATTTCACATGCAACGCTATTCATTAGCCGCATTTCCTTCTTGGAATTTAATACACCATCTTACAAACTTGTGTACTTCATACTGATCTGGTTTAGCGTAGTCAGATACATTTGCTTCCTTAAATGTATAGAATTTGATAAGCACCGAATGGACGGACCTAAAATCAATGACATGATATCAATATTCTTAATACGGAGTTATTTACCATTAACACTGTGCCATATAAAATGATGGACTGATGTACACGCATCTTCTGATTAATTCTGGTCACAAAACACACACAAACAAGTGGGCTTTTGGGTAGTAAATAGGTTCATACTTTTGTAGGCGTAAAAAGAAAAAGTCTAATAATTCCCGCCTATTTTGCCGCTGTATTGGCCATCATTTCTGTCTTACGCTCCGAGTAGAATATGGAGGGGTTTTCCCTGAACTGGGAAGTGTGAGGGTATATGTACTGGTATGACTCAGCACATGAGACTATCAGCATAATTACGACCCTTTCATATATTCAAATATATATAAGCTTTTTTTTTGGATTATACGCAAGCCTAGCACCACCTAATCTCGCAAAATCCCACAGCACTGAGTGAGGACACGAAGTCGCTGGCCGAGCCAGCGACACGGTCGTAGCGTTGTATCCCCGGTGATAGACCCGACTGGGGCCCTGTAGCTGGTTCGAGATAGACCCTAATTTTGCAATCACCTCTTCCGTCATTTCATCACCCCATCCTGGTAGAATGTGGTGTTAGCGTTAATATATATATATTCTTATAATTGGAGTGCTCAAAGTTGAGATTTTGTTCATTTTTCCCCAAATGCATCTTTATGTTAGCATTAAAATAATCAAATCGGAATTATCATAAAATGCTTTCAAATGTGCCCAAACATGCCTAGTATTAGGTGTTTAATTTCTTTAATTCTTGTTTGTCTTCAGCTTGCATTTCTGTCACAGTGATAGCCAAGTTAGAGCACATCACAAAGACATCACAAACATGACAAGGAAATCAAAGTTGAGGTGTAGAGCATTTAGTGGATTTCTCTCCACTACCCTCAATACGTACTTAAGGGATGCTATCATGGTGTAGCCAGCATATTTTAAGAGATAGCTGCAGAACTAAAACGATCACGTTTCTCACCATGATTTTCCCATCAACGAAAGTCTTTGCAATCTCTCATGACAACAGATCGTCTGCAGGGGGAATTTCATAGAAGGACATCGCACTTAAACCATGTTAACCCCAGGCTGATCTGCAGGGGGAATTTCATAGAAGGACATCGCACTTAAACCATGTTAACCCCAGGCTGACGTACTTCACCACTCCTACGTTGATTCGTTTCACCAAACGTATGTATGTGCATTATGTTTTTTACTTTAAAGGGTATAACTCTTTAAAGTAACTCTTTAATATCTCACAATAACGACAACAAAATAGTACATGGCAATAATATGTCACTAGGAGCCCGAGCTCAACATAATGCACATTTTTTTTTAAATTTGCGTCAATGAAATGTTACATTAGCTGGCGGTTCATGACACGCTCTGTGGCTTTTGATGTGAAACATTACAATATATTACATTACTGTTTAATGATAAATACTCCCCGCTTTTACCGTCACTACGTTTCACCAATGGAATATTTGTGAATCCACACGTTTAATATTTTGTTCAATTCACAAAATGCTTTCCTGACGTTGGCGTCTCTTCTTCCAAATAGGGATTCCGGAGCTGAAAATCATATGAAGTCAATATCATGGATAGATAGGTTATATCAAATATTGACAATGCGGTTAGTAATATAGTTATGATAGTAATACCGTAAGAAACATCTCGAAAAGATCGACACCGCCTAAATTACGGTGCTAACCCTTACATTGTCAATCCAATGTGGCTGTATCGTGGTGAAATCATGTATACTATTCAAATTGTCAGATTGGTACAATGTTAAGTCTCCATAACAAGTATTCGGTCATAGAATCTTGAGTAAAAATCCAATTTTGAATAGCTATAATAACCGGGAAATGCACGTATTTCTCAATCACCGTGAGGCTATTGAAATAGGTTTGAATATAGATATTGTTGTTGTTGTTCCTCGTCTTCTTCTTATTCGTTCTCTTCATCTTTGTCTTCTCCTTCATCTCTGTATTCTCCTTCACTTTCTCCGTCTTCATTATTTTAATTAGGTCATACGCAACAAGAAGGCGTATCAGACTTGCTATCTTTAATCACAAAACCTAGTTGGTATTTAAGCAGAATAATCCCTTTTGAAAACTCCGCTTCGTGGGTCAACCGCGATAGATGGCTGACGATATAAGCCGCTCACGTAATTAACCCGCCCGGAGTCTCCCTTCAACTAAACCTTTCATTGAGCAAAAACTTCTTAAGATCACTGAAAAGCCCACTATATCGCTTGAAGAAGTATACAGATTGGGTTCATTATGTTAGCGGGACATGCCATTTTAACAATTTCTTAGCGTTAGATGACGTATTTATTTCATCTCTGCTCAGAAATGTAAGAAATCATTGGTCGTTTTTAACAAAAAAAAATACATCTATGTAAATAAAACGAAGAACTAAAATTAAAATGAAATGAAAACTTAACAACTACACTTCTTTTAAGTGGAAAGTTCTCCTAATCTGGGAGAGATGCATTGCTAACCCAGGACGTAAGGTGGAACGACGATGTGTTGCGTTAAAGGCACTATCAGCGATTTCTTCAAAATGTAAACGAATCGCGCCCCTAGTTTTCATCAAAGTCCATTTTTTGCACTGTTAATGGAAATGTTGTAGTAAGTGCGCTATAAGCAAACACGCCGTATTGTCAAAATTATAATATGATGATTTTATGCTTTTGTTACTAATAAAAGTCGGGATCCGACTTTTTTAAGGTCTAGAAAACAGTCGGAAATTGCATCCTTCAAGACTGGGTTAAAATGCGTAAGTGTCTGTTTTTCACAAAGAATAGTAAAATAAAGTGTTGATATGACAACCTAACAATGACAATTAGAGAGAAATGGGCATTTCATTTTGCAAATTTTGAAAAAAAAAAATACTGATAGGGCTTAAGTTGCATGAAGTGATGCACATAAAAGGGTGTCTACTAAGGATTTACTGTGCGAGCCACAGAGGGGTAAGTTAAACGCCATATTAATGTGAACAAAATTGATAGGGCAACTTACTTGAAATAGTGAGACAATTTTAACGAGATTGAAAATATTTTAAAAACTAATGTCAAAATGTGGTTTTTGTAATTTGATTCCTTTATGATGCCAAAAAAACGTGCCAATATTATTTGCCCCTCCTTGCGTTGTTTTCGACACGATTTTACCCATATTCAAATTGGTTTGTCCACAAATGAAATATTTTTAATGTAGAGGTTGTCAGGTGTCAAATAGGTGTACATCAAACAGTGTCAAAATTGTATCCCTGGCGATTTGTTTTTTGGATGGTGGGGTGGGGGGGGGGGCAGTCACAAATGATTTACTTTTAAAAACAATTATGTTTTGGAATGAAAAAAAAAATGTGATTGTAAAAGTTGCACTAAGCAGAAATGTTTATTATGTTCAGGTGGACAAGGCACGTAGTAACAAAGGCAAAAGGTCAGAGTGGTGATAAGTGCCACTTTCAAAAACCGCCTGTTTTCATTGAGAAGGGTCGCTATGAAACGCAATTCGGGCTATATTTACACATGAGCCATCAAAATGAACATTTAATTGTAATCCTTTTTGCTTTATCAGTTTAAACAGGATTAAACTTTGTGGTTGTTTAGTATAGGGTATGCGTGCATGATAGTTAGTCTGGGATATAAAAGGAAGAATCTTGTATATAATCACAATAAAGTCATAAAGCAACGTTTTTCTGGTTTTTTCAGTTCTCTCCAGATATCCCGTAGGTCAAGATTTGATTCAACCTGCTATGATAATCCCTTACGTAGAAAGATATTCTGATATTTAAGCATTATCATAGGGTGATGCAGATATAGGTTGATAAACGCAAACAAAACGTACACTACAACGATTGATTAGCTGGTATAATTGCTGCCTACTAGACTGTATCCTCCGTTATTTTCAAATGTTAAGATAAGCAAAGCGATAAGAACTACTCATCAAGATTCAGTGTTATAAGCTGAGGTCTGATATGCTTGTTTGACTATCTTGGCTAGATTACGTTCCCATTTGCCATCATTAGTTTTCCTTTCAAACTGACCAGAATACAGAATAATCTAGACATGTGTATTTGTATAGCTAAAAAACGTTTTCCTTGGGTATCTATCAGATGGTGTTGAATCAATCCTAGAATGCAATGCAATGGCCTATACTGTAACATGTACTAAACACACATCAGTACTAGTAATAAAAAGTGGACAAGAAGTTTAGATCACAAGAACTTTCATTGATCATGCCAAAGCCAAAACCCTAAGTACTATGGGATAAAAATGAGTGCCAAAATCAGGGTTGGTTTTTATGTGTTAATTAAGAAAATGATTTTTGGGATCACATGACATTGTTGAGGTGAAATTTCCCAAAACTGGTTGACATTTGGTTGACTACACGAACAACTCTGGGGTTATCAGTGTGAAACGACTAATGTTTTCACATTTTGTAGATGCATGGGCGGCGGGAGTTGTTCCCCCACGCCCCCTAATTAAACATTCTTGGAATGTAATTTAGACCACAGACAACCGGGCGTTTGTAGGTGTTTAAGTAGGTTTTTGTAGATGTTACAACAATGTTACATTGGGATCTGAGAAAATACAAAATCAATAACTTTTTCATTTAAAACTTTTTAAAATTTGTGACGATTTCGTTTTATAGTAGAACTTCCGCAGGATATTGGTCCCCATTAGATGCTTACATTCGTTGATGCACAGAAAGTGCGGGTAAATATGTGCATGACTAATTGGTTAACATTATAATTATGTTAATATTGTTATGATTCAATTAATATTTTTTTGCTTTTGCTTTTTTCGTGGTTGGCTATGCTGTGTGTTTGTGGTAGTGTCAAGGGTGGTGTGTTAGTGGTGAGGTGGGGTATGGTGTCACGGGATGAGCGGTGTGTGTGTGTGTGTGTGTGTGTTTGGGTGTGGATGTGGGTGGGGGGTGATGTGTGTGGAATTTTGATTTGAGATTGTGTTAGATGTTTTGGATGTTGTTTTTTTGTAAAGTTAAAGAGGATGTTTTTATACATATAAAGTATAAGGGAAGTTTTATATTGTACATATGGGTAGCCCATTCAGATTTTGAGATTCGGAGTACCATATTTGTTAATGTGGAATACACTGTGGAACCTTGAACGTTTCGGCCGTAGTTACATCCTGAACATTATGTGCATTTATCTTACATTTTTTTCCCACTGATTGAATTGAATAACGAATGCTCACTCGAGCCTTACCTTTTACAAAGACTCACTGGAAGTAAAGGGACTGGTCGATTTAATCATTGAATATTTATTTTATATAAATAGATAATTTACCAATTTTTTTAAAACTAACAATCCAGCCCCGTAGTCAAAACACTCCTACCCATCAAAAAATGCATGAAATATATCACAAGCGACGGCGGAATAACAAGTTTAAACGAGTGCATTTTGGGCTAAGACCCAAATAAATTTTATGAACTGTTTTATAACACGTTTGTGTTTGCTTGAAACCGATCATATTTCCTATTATAGCTAAACCCACTTGTGTATTGCACACCACATGACGAAAAGTATATAAGCCAATTGAAAACAGCTCTCGAAATTTTCTTAGATTAAAATGAATTACCACATCTGAATTTAGATTCTTTAGATTAGATTAATTTAGATTCGTAGATTATATTAAATGTCTTTTTGATTTACACTTTTAATCCACACTATGGAATTTGTCCCTGCCAATCCAATTAGAGTGATTTTTACTCTAAGGAATTTAGAGAGTGGTGAGATACTATTGTGCGGGAGAGCCTTTTTCGTGGTGTCCAAGTTCAACAGTACGAATAAATACGCTTAATTTCCTCATGATTGTTGGTTTTGTAAACACAAAGGAGACCCAAAACAAGCCAACACACCCACAACAATTTAACAACACATCGTATTACAATACAATAACGGCATTTGAATATAGCGCCTTCTCAAAACACAAGGTCAAATCGGGGCTTTACAAAATAAGAGACGTAATTCCTATTTAGCCTAAACCTAGTAAGTCCCAATATTTTAGGTTACTACAGTGGTCTATGAAATAGACAACGGCTCCTTGTTATGAATACTGATACTAACTGATGGGAATTGTAGAAGGAACGTGTAGCCACAGAAAATGTGCTTTGTTAGGGTGGGACTCGTACAATTGCGTCTTGGCTATTCCGGAAATTATCCCACCCCAAAGTGACTATTTCAAAATTCCAAATGACACTATAGGAATTCCCAAGTTGCTTATGACAAATCAGTGCGGGAATTCCCTGGGAATTTGTTTTCGTCATATCATCTTTGGGTGTTTTGTGATCAACAACAAAGAAAGGAAAAAAAAATAATCAGCCTGTTGGAGTGATAATATCCTTTGATTTTTTTTTTCAGTGGGTCAGTAAGTCCTGGGATCACACTGTCATCATTTGTGGCTACTCGATTACTCAATTATCTATTCAGTGCATCTTGGAATATTGGATATGCACTTTTTGTACGATTTCATTGTGGTGAATTCCCATGCACTTTGTAGAAAGATCGGTGTAGGAATTCCCACTGTCATCTATGGTGGTGGGATAATTTTGGAATCAGAAGACCAAACCAACAAATGTTGCTTGAGAGTGTAATTGAAAGAAGAGAACAAACCGTGCAAAGGATAGCCGCGTGCGCTAGGGAATCTACAAATAAATACTCCTGCCCCCTTATAATTTGAAAAATCGTGTTTGTAAACGATTTTCGTATGCCGCGCTTACTTTGCTCTTTTACATTAATACCTCAACATTGTATTTGCCTTTTGATAGGTCACCCCTTCCATATATCCTTCAACAATAAAACACTACGCTTGTTGCTAACATGCGAGTTCACGTCCATGGGGTATCATAGTGCATTTTGTACCTGGCATGCTCCCAACTGTTGCTTGCTTCTATCAGACCCAGTACAGTATTTTTAAATTGTGGGTCGATCCCGACAAATTTTGAATACAAGACACCATCCTTAAGTTTAATTTGTGGGAATGGGTAGCACATGACGTCCACGCGTGCCATCACAATACTTGTCATACGGTGATCCTCATTTAACGTAAAGTTGATTGTTTATTGACTTTATATGCCCTTGATCCATACATTGCCTTTTTTCCACGTTATAAAATCAGGGAGCTGACCCAGGCCTTGTGTTAGTGGGAACTTGCTCTAGATCCTAACAAGAACAAATAAATGCTATATTGCGCGGTGATGGTCCAGGTTGTAGACATTTTCCCCATGACGTAGGGATACATGCAAAACCAAAAATGAGTACATAGACAAAAATAAAAGAAAAATATAACATTTTTTTGTATAACACTGGATCAATAATAAAAATAAAGTTTACTCTTTAGCATGATATAGATCACCACCATTTCCCTACATATTCTCTTAAAACAATGACCGATCTCTTTCCAAATTGCAGATGATTCATATTTTTATAATAATCATAGTTTTAATATTTCAAAACAATGTCTGTAAAATATCTCTGCATATGTGGCATTTTTGTTTTTTTTTTAAATTGAAATTCAACGGTCTAAATACACGCATTTACACGCACGCGAAAGCACAGGCATACACTCAAGCTCGTATGCAAATATGCCAGTTGATAAGCACGTGGGGGTCCTCAAGATGTATCTTTTATGTATGGATTATAAATCTAAAAGTAGATCTTTTTCACGCTGCCCTTAACGTCTAATTACTCAGAGATTACATAGGCATCTCGTGGAACCAGTTGTGATCAAGTTGAAGTATTGAGTAATGGGGTAACAAGAGAAATCCATTATGGTTGTGTGATCTGGTTACTCCAATTTATAACACTTATTAAAAACAAAGAAAACCCAACAAACAAAATTCCAAAAAAAACAAAAAACAAAAAAAAAAAAAACCAAACAAACCACAGCAAAAAACAACAACAAAACAAACAAACAAAAAAGAACATATCTATACCCTGATCAAATAAGTATATTCCTTCATTTTTTCACCGCTTAGCATTTCCACGTTCGTTATAAGTTAAAGTAATCAAACGCCATGATCTCAATTACCGGCTAGACAAGAGCTATGAAAGTTGCTCTTGCGAGCGCGATTATTTGACACGTTGCTGCGGATATATCTTAGCACACTTACAACGTAAATTCCTTGGTGACTAAAAAGTACTTCCCATTAATGAGCAACCTTATTATTCTGATATGACGTGGGTTGTTTAGTCACGACCTCACATTGTACTCTTATCTGTTATAACGCAATTCAATATGAAACTAAAATAATAGTTTGTTGTTTTGTACATGTGATATGGGTATACGGCAATTACTCGTACCGAATTTTAGTTTTTATTTACATGGCAAAGCTAGATCATTTAATCTTTCATATATTAGTAGGAAATGGATTAGTATGTGTTTTTTTTTAATTATTTACATGTGAACTTCCAGAAATAACGGTTGCTTT
Organism: Ophioderma brevispina; assembly: GCA_023653785.1. NCBI lineage: Eukaryota > Metazoa > Echinodermata > Ophiuroidea > Amphilepidida > Ophiodermatidae > Ophioderma > Ophioderma brevispina. Next base: position 17,769 of record JAMKCH010026589.1, read on the forward strand.
CATTTTCAACATCGATTTGAAATCGGTTTCACAGTTTAACAATACAGTGTGAACAACAGGTGAAACAAATATACCATTGTATTATAATGTAATATGACCGTGCTGATGACAATGGTTATGGAATCGTTTTGCATCCCGAATAAATCACGTTTTAGGCTTTACTAATGACTAATTAGTAGTGCTGGTCACATCTGCTGTTAATTAATTAGGGTTATGTCATGCCAGTAAACTGGCAACGGAGTGCATTATCAACCATGGTTTTACATGGGGTTGCAACGCCGATTTTGTTTTTTAATCCATCGCCAAAAACGCTCAACGAAGGCGTCGTCTAATTGAATACCTCATTAAAAGAAGGGCCCAACTCCGTACCGTGTTCCTGTGATAATAAGAAGTACAGTACCATTCTGCTTTAGCAGAGTATAATTGGGTCTTTTTTCAATCAGGTATTCAATTGTAGGAGACTGAGTTGAGGTACCACCTTTCCAGGATAGATCAGGATTTCAAGAACTCTGAGTTAGGGTTTGGTGCGATACAAGATATTCGCTTTTTCATCCCATGCAGTAAGTCTTGCTGAAATAAATAAGCATGGAATTTACTATGTAAGCCAGAATGGTTATTGCCTTTCATATAAATCAAGGATGAAGAAGAAACTAATCTAACATCCTTGTAACCCCAAACGGAGGGATGTCAAAAGGATGACTAACTTAAAACGGCATCTTAAAAAAATAAATAGGTCAATATTTTTTTGCAAATAATTCAACTCGCAAATGAAAGATTGAATGAATGAATGAATGAATGAATGAATGAATGAATGAATGAATGAATGAATGAGCACTGCGCAAAACATGCCACTGTCGTCAGACTTCCCCACTCATCTGGTGTACTGGCCTCTTAGGTCAAAAGGAAACTTGTTCCTTTCCTGCACCCAATTATAACATAATATTTTCTGTTTCATGGAAGGGCCATCGCCAAAATACGTTAATTCTAAAATACTATTTTAATGTGAGCGGTAATTTTGTGTATTGCAATAGCCCATGGAGAACTGTGCAAACTATATATTTTCCGATTACCGTAAACAAACCATAATGGCCTGTAGCATCGGAACGGAAAGAAGAAAATTCTCAACTTTTTTGGGTAGGTATGTGCCTCCCGGGTTTCAAAAAATTGAGGCACCGGAGCTGACTTGAGGCCCAGAATATGGGGTCTCCGGAACTAGGTTTCCAAAATTTTCCAAAAAATTAAAGCTTCCCTCTATTTCCAGCTACTTTTTGAGGTTTTTTGAAGAAAATTTTGTAGAAAATGGCTTTGGACATCTGGAACCGAATTGGTCCTAAAATGGGGGTCTCTGGAACTGAAAAAGAGCCTGAAAATGAGGGTCTTATAGGCGGAACATACCCATACTTCATTCCAATGTGAGACCCCCCCCCCCCCGGGTAGCGGGTAAATTCACCAAGATTTGCGTGATAATGTAAAAGAAAAGAAGGTAAGACAGATATTTCGCATGCCACATAAGTGTAAATACTCTTTTAAGAGTATTTATACTCTTAACTAAAAAAGACCGCATCAGGAGGAGTGTTGAAACGATCCATGCCCACCCTTTGAATGTGCTGATATGGTTGATTTTAGCACGTTTTAACATCTACACGACAAACGCTGAAGGAAAAAAATAATAAAGGTTGGTATAACTGTTAAAGTTTGAGCGTCATAAAACGGCAGACAATCTTAAGACACAATACATTATTAGATTAGTCAAGCTTAATACAACTGATTATTATAAACCTTAACACGAATGCTGCAGGCAATCTTTAACAAGCTTATTTAAAAAAAAACAGGTGCCATGTTTTGATACACGAATGAGAGCAATGGACTGCTGTAATAAGTGATCTGATTTAACCGTGATTAACACGCTCGTACCTTCACGGAAACAACACTGACCTTTAAAAAAGATAAGCTTGAATTTCACTAGAACACACAAGGTAACTATCGGTCAAATCAACTTTAATCCCATGTAAAAATCATCTTACATTTACAGAGGCGTAAACGTATGGATTAAAAATTGAAATTGACTTTGTCATTAGATAATTTACAAATATCCATTTTTTTTAAACGTAAGTTGAAATTTCGAAGAACGAATGTCATTTTAAATTGTCTAAGCTTTATACATTATGTGTTGATTGCAATGAGCATGTAACTCTCATTTCTTTGAGTTCAAAGTAGAAATGTTATGGGCCGACACAGAGATTTCGAAAGTTTCGTGAATTTATTAAAAATAGTCGACCAGATGTAAAGATAGTTCACCTAAAATACGCAATTCCAAAGATTGAGATGAATCTGATGTTTTGTTTTTAGCAAACATTTATGTGAAGTATAACACTACCATGACTACCATAAGATACCGTGTATAACCAAAATTGCGCATCCGGAATTTTATTACAAAGTTGTGATTTTCTATGATTATGAAGGACATTAATTTGAGCTTGATTACTATGCGGACAAGCATTATGTACATGAAAAAACACACGATTTGTTAGAAAATTTAGGGCGTTAGCCCCGGGAAATCTCTGAGTCATACTTTAAGTTCATTATAGGGTCTCATGCAAGAACTGTTATGACTGGACGTTGTTACCCTGGATAAAAATAATCAATGATATCAAAATGTACGATGTACAGCAAAATCAAAATCAAGCGGAACAAGGACACATGTAAGAAGAGTTGTGGCTGAATACTGGCACCCTTGATAAATAAAATAAATAATAAAATTATATGAAGTATATATTGGAATACAATAAATTGCCAAGCGGAAAACGCAAACACACTTAAAGTAAGACAGCGTAATCCGTTAATTGAGAATGATCATGTCAATGTACTCTTAGTTAGAAATTCCAACTTTTAAGATTTCCGTTTTTCCGCACAAGGGATAATACTATTAGTTGCATCTCTCGGTTCACCGAATGAAACTGAAATGAATACCTTTCAACAAAACTATATACTTGTTTTTAATAAATTTCAAAAGGAAATGAAGACATAACCCGTAACTATAACGGTGTTCTTATATTTTCTATTTGAATTTCACACTCACAGTACCTGCACCAATTCTGTCTCACGTCAAATGTGGGTGTTTCCATAAAGTGACACCCTTTTCTGA
>JAMKCH010026590.1:0-32624 GCA_023653785.1 Ophioderma brevispina
TAGGCTTGAGATTTCAATAAGTGATACGCATAATGTATTATATTGGCAAAACATGCAGTTACATTTACTCAGGAGGAGTAATACGAGGTAAATGTTAGAATAACCAGCTTTGAATAATATTTCTTGCGTTTTGACATTTCTTAGAGTCATTTTTAATGCTTGAAGTTTCATTAACAATAGTCGCCAGTAGCAAACAATAGTCGTAGGCGATAGTTGCGATTAGTCGTGCAGCCCTATATATTATCTGGGTATCCCCAATTTATTCGAAATCATTGTGTGTGTTGTTGCATAATTGCGATGTTAATTTCAATTGATTACATTCGTCATTAATGTATACGTAAAGTAGGCAGGAAGTAGGTGAGTTGAAAGAGATTGTCAACCTAACAATGATGCCTTAGTAGAGCTTTGTCATAAATGATGAATCGGTTCGTCAGATCGGTAAATGAAGGAAATGTCCCCGATGCCGCTTCGATTCGAAAAGCGTATTATCGGACCGAAGTCAAGGAACATCCCCGATGCGATCGGTGGGGACTACACCAAATGAGTCCATAGATCTCCTTGAGAAAAAGCTTATCACAACTTTTTAGATGATCCCGACCTTGCGGTTTTGTGGTATGAGCAAATGCTTGTTTCCCACGGGTCCTCTAGATAGGCCACATGCTATCATTTTGGTCCGTTTACAGGACGAAAATACAAAATTGCGATTTTTTTTTTACAGATAGATGAAGGGCATGGAGATTAGGTAAAAATGAATTACTCAAATTAATGTTGACAGTTACAGATGATATAAAAATCTCAAAATGGGGGGGGGAGCTGGGCTCATGAATGCACCTTAAGGCTTCGAATTATTACCCAGGTTTACACGGACAGGTGCATGTAAACTTTCTTTCTGTTTGTGCATGTTAAAGTTGGATCCTGCATGCAATGTTGCATGTTAAGTGTTAAACTTTGTGAACCAAATATAAGTATTTTAGATTAATTATTCATAGAAAGGTCATTGCTGGAATTACAAAATTTGAGCAATGTCAATAGTCTAAACGTGACCGAGTTTGCTAGGAATAAAGGCTAGTCGTAACACAAATGTTTACAATTAGCCTGTGCATGAACTTCACAATGGGCATGTAATTTTTTGAATAACATGCCCAGGCATGTAATTTAATTGTAATTCAAATTTACAATACTCATGTTTGTCACAGCATGAAATTAGCAATGGGTATTGTGCGCACGTATGTAATGCCTGCGAAAAGGGTTTTATTAAGTTCACACGGTATATTCCAACTAAAGTGTCGTCAACTACTTAAAGTACAACTTGTTTCAACTAAAAATAATGCAAGGCGAATTTGTAATTTAAACTATGGCATAAAATATGGCTTGACAGTGGTGTAACCAGCTTTTGGGGGGGGGGGGTGGGGAATGGAATTATCACATTTTTGGGCAAATTGTGTGACATTTTAACTTAGAGCCTTTTGGTGGGTTAAAATTAATTAAAATGGTTCATAAATGATAGTGTACAAACCACTTTTGAAAATTAATAGGCATAGATTGTGAATCAAATGATGGATTCTTTGCAGGAGCTTATCTCAGAAAGATGGTTCATCATGTAGCTTGGTGTCCCAAAAATTGCTTACTAAGTGAAACCTTACATTGAGTTTTGGAATCCTTAAAACCAAAAATTTGGGTATTTTTATGCTTTTTATGTGGAGGGCATTTTATTCTAGTTTTAATAATTTAGCATGAATTGTACGTTGAAAAACAACAAAACTTGAAAATTGTGACCAATTTAGTTTTGCTGAAGCCATGGTGTCCCGCCAAATATGTACGACGGGGCGTATTGATTGCTATATCATTATCTTAAAACCGTTGTTATGCTGACAATTGTACCTAATTAGCTTCATATTCGTGGTTCTTTGTGAAAAATATAAATACTCCACCACTTTCATTCTATTTGAAAAAAAAAGTTTAATGAATTTGTGGTGTCCGCTTAACACAAAGAGAACCTGAGGTATCATTTTCCTAATCAAAAATTGTGTCAAAACAGCTCTTTTCTCCTTAAGTGGAACTTTTCTGTGTGTAAATTGATCATTTTATTGAAACAAGACAAAAAACTATGTAAAACATGCCTTTGGATACCCAATAAAAAGTTGAAAGTTCATTGCCTAAGTAGGACACCACATTTGTCATGTTGCAAAAGGACCTTATTTTCCTACTTTAATCACTATTTTGGGTATTTACTTGCTCTAATTTTAGTTTAGAATCTTGTTATCTCAATTTGAAAGAACGTCCTCAATATTGAAATTTGCTGTAACTTATGTTCAAGAAAAAGCTAAGGAAAAGCTGATTTTTGTGCTGTTAGGGTCAAACAAGCTTTGTCACAAGTTGTGTGCCTTATTTATGGAAAAACCCATCATATATTAAAGTTTGTTAGTTATAGTATATGGCCACGTAAAATCACTATTTTTTAGGGGGCGGGAAAGAGAGGGGCCAAGATTCCCCATGGGTCCCTTGTCCCCACCCCCCACCCCCCCCCCCCACCCCGGGTACACCACTGGTCAGTCTTTGCCAATTATTGTGATCACTAAGGGGAAACAAAAAAATACACCAGACCAACCATTATTCAGCTCCAAACAAAATTGTCACAGAGACTTGCAATTGGAGGGGACCGTCTCAAACCAGTGCAGAATTTGTGATTATGGAAAGAAAGCCCTTGGATGCCAAAAAAAACACGAAAGTTAGTTGAATGTGCTACAAGGCTCTTCCGGAATATCCAAAACAATCGATGTCTGTCTGGCACGTTCTAGCCCGCTATTATCAAGTCAAGTGAGAAGACAGTGGAAGCAGTTCGTCAGTTTGCGTGGTATCACAATCTTACTACGCATTAGTTGCCTTGAAATGAAAAACAAAGTAGTCCAGGATGTTGAGAAAAATGTTTTATATTTTCTCTAATGTAACCTTACGTCTACAAACAATTACCATTGACATGAAGGTAGAGTCAGGTTAACAATTGGGCTTGGGCTCATGCACAGCAATCTAATAATAACACAAAATTTCATGGACAAAGGAGTTGAAGGTTGGTTGACCAAATTGACAGAATCATTTTCCCACTTACCCCATGAAATTTGTGGAATTTCACATCACAGAAAACTCAATTTTTTTACATAATCTGGAATTTGATACCTGAAACAGACACTGTCTTTTAAAAAGAGGTTAGTTGCTCTCCTAAGCTCTAAATGTCAAATGAAGGAGTATTCAGAGGTAGGTAAATTTAAGAAACAGTACCACAGCAATGTACAAAAAAAATTATCTTCCAAGGGGAGTACAAAATCACTCTCCTACAATCACTTAAGAAGAGCTGCATCAAGGAGCTATCAATGCTCTTTAAGGAGAGCTGTAGGGGAGTGGAAACTTTCACTCGCCTTAAAAGACGATGTTTGTTGAAATTATTGTTTTATTTATTGAGAAGAGTGGTATATCACGTTGCAAAGTCATGTAGTTTTCTGTGAACAATACACATTTTGGCTTCTAACATCAATAAAAAATGACTTGAATCTAAAACTATAAAAGTATGTGAGAGGCATCTTTCATGCAGCCTGTAGTAAAAATCAGCTCACCTATCTAAGGTTTAAATGCAAAGTTTTGTCATGAAAAAACAAGGATGGCGGTATGGAACATGACCAGGGGTAGCGCTGCATGGTTAAAAGTAAGGGATCCAATGGAAGATAATGGACCCCTTAACCCCAACTTTAGTCTGAAAACAAGGGTCCAAAACCACAAAAAACAAAGGGTCTCAAAATTGATTTAAATAGAGTGGTCAAAAAAATGTTGATTCTAGAACAGTGGCATAACTTCCTATAGCTCCACGTCATGATCAGAGGTACTCATTAATGAAGGGCAGTTGAGGAGTGCATCTAAGTTTAATTCACCTCAAGTCAAAAAGGGCCCTATCTCGACTTGTCAACTCAATTTCCCCAATATTGACAAAACAAAAATTAAGAGAGAGAGAAAAACCCATGCAAACAGTAACTGTAAGCAAAGAAAGAATGGCAAACAGAATGACTAACTTTTCTCCCAAGACAAGTTTCAACTAAATATTAATATGCTCACAAGGTATTTTTTAATATTTTATTTCAAAGTTTCCTTTCTCAACTTTGCACTCCAAAATTCCTAACATTTTGAGGGCAGCATACAAAAGGGCTTACCACAGGCGTCTTGTCTACACTTCTGTAAAGTGACAGTAAGCCTAGCATAGGAAATACATCGCCGAGAAAATAGTTGTTTAATTAGAAAGTATTCGAAATGCCACTAATGGCAAACAGAAAAACACATTCCTTACTAAACAATTACGGGTTTTGAATTTTGAAAAAAAAAGTTTAAATAAAAGGGTGAAATTCTTGAGGAAAGTCAAATCATTTATTAAGGGAGCACAGTACAAAATCCCTCTCCGCGAAAGTGCAATCACCGCTATAGTTCCTATAAAAACATAGCATTTGAGCGTAATTTGTGTAGTGTTGTGGCGGGGGGGTATTTGTACTAGAGATATTTTTAGTGTCATTCATGTGCGTTTTTAATTCATTCATATTTAACTTATATTTAACAAAATGGTGAGAAAGCTCTTGCGGGGGTAGTATGTATACGGCCGGACATAAGTGAACCGCCGTGAACACCGAATTTTGCGGGGCTCAGGAGCTAGAAAAAAAAGGGTGTAATTAATTTTCAAATCTAATTTGCAAAAAAAACTGACATTGTCATCTAGGTTCAAAAGAAGATATTAAAGAGAGGAATTCAAAATTCTCTCCTGCAATTTTCATTGCTCGTAGGTAAGGAAGGGGGCAGGGCAAGATATGACGGAGATACAAGACGAGCGCATAAAAGCAGTGTTTCAATGAGGCAGGACCATTTTGTACTGTGCCACCTTATGTTCCGGGTCGGCCATTTTGGATCCCTAGCCATGGCAGGACTGGGCAGACTCCTAGTATGTCCTGAATGTGTTTCAGAAAATGGTTTGCTGTGTGCCGATTGGGTAAGCTGTAATTTATGAAATTTGATGGTCAGTAAATATTTTTTTGATTGGCTAACCCAGGTAATCGGCAACCTCAAAGGACAGTTTTATGAATGAAGAACTAGCTTGTGATGGATATCTGACGGGTGCGGCAAAGAAATCAGCTGAGAAAAAACTGGCGCTTTAAAAAAATATTAAGTTTGTGAATCGGTTACACATTCATTATATCCTGGTAAAGAATTAAGGAAGTAAAATTGGGAGGTTTCAATTCTCACATAGTACACAGACGTGCGGTTTGCCTGCGTCCAGTTGAAATTTTTTGGACCCCCAAAACCCCCCTCGATTGTGAAATTCAGTGCGGCCATAATAGCTAGTTTTCCAAATCGCGTCCTGGACGCAGAAAGAAACGCAGAAAAACGCGACCCCTGAATGACCCTCAGAGACCTTGGGACCTTGGTCAATGATCTTTGACATCTGCACACATGAAGGAACCCCTATGCACCTTAACTTCAAGTCTAGTGTAAATCTGCTTAAACTGTTCAAAGGAGACATTGAAAAACAAAAAAACTAACCAAAGTTTAACACACACACACACCACATACATACACAATCAGTGGGTTTGTTGTAAACACAGCGGGCGGGCGTGGGTGGGGGGGGATGGGTGGGCGGGAGGCGCTCAGAACCCTTTCCCCCCACAAATAAATGAACTGACCTTTTGTACGTGTCTAGGGAGAAGGACCCAAAATTTGCCCCCTCAGAAAATAGCTGGGCATTCCTTTTTGCCCCCCCCCCCATTGGCAAAGGTCTGGTTACTCCATGATACACATAATACAACTTATGGACATTGCGCGATATCGCAAAATCATCCCTTGTTTCCAATTTCAAGTTCCGGGGTATAAAAATTGAAAGATTCTAAAATGGGCTGGGCACACCTGTGCATAGCAAACAGATTGTGATAATTCAGTAGTTTAGGTGTGTTGCTATTATCTTAATTGTGGTATATTTCACATAAGTGAAGGGAATTCTGAATTGTAATGCAAGGCATGAAATTGTGATGTATTAGTGTGGGCCATCTGTAGCCCAAGAGCTTCCGATAGCATTTTTTTTCAGATGTCCCTGGGTATTCATGTACAATTCATGCAAAAAAAACTGGGTGATGAAATCATGCCAAATTGCCTCTGGCTTTGGCAAGCATAGTGAGGGATGTGCAAAAAACCAAACATTGGGTAAAAATAACAAGACAAACCTTCACTTATGTTCATCACTTCCCGGTAAATTCTTCACTCTAAAAACACTCTTCCAGTGGTTTGCGCGTGATTTCTGATATTCAGCACAATTAATGATAACCAAATGCACATGCGGTACATCACATTTATCTGGAAAGAGCCGCACCGAAGTCTTGTTTCACAGTATTACATTGCAGACAAAAAGAGGCATCGTGATACAAAACATTTGTGCTTACAAGCAAAACACACCACAGAATGATACCCTTTTGGGGATATATTGTGGAAAACCATGAGGTCCCATGGGTGCTGGGATCATGAAATGTACCGTTAAGCCTTATATTAATAGGTTTGGACGGTTATGCAAACTAACTCCCCCAGTACGTTGTTATTAGTCCAAAACGTTGCTAGTCGAAGAGTGCTAGTACGACACAAGCTGTTTGACCCAAGCAATTGTTCTCTTTATTTTAGAACAAATTTAAGTAATGGAACACAATTTTGAAAAAATGATATAGGTAGGTACATGCAAGAGCATTATCTCTGCAAAAATCAGGACAAACCATTGCAAGGAATCTTGCCATACAGGCCTACAGAGGTCATGATTTGTACCATCTAAGGCCCTCATATATGCCCATTCTCCATAAGAACGCCATGGACCACTAGATTTTGAAGAAAAATATGTTGCCCGCAATGAAAATTTCGTAAATTTTACAAAGGATGTACTAAACATGGGGAATAAATAATCCAAATCATTGTCAAAAAGTTGTCAACCAGCGATAAATTTTGTTTTTATGTCTGGTTTTTTGCACATAATAAACAAGGCAGTCTCGGACCACAAAGGTCCCCTGCGCGTCGCTGTTAGTAAAGGAGGGAAAAGTAACATAACTTAACTTAAAGATCACAGGGCGGATTGTGATGGAAACCAGAGGCTCTCCATAGCAGTTGTCAATACCTTGGAGACCCAGATGACCTTGAAAAATTCTGGTTATCAATTGTTGACTACACCCACCATGTTTCATTGACCATACACCATTTGAGTAAGTTGACAGTCAGATGACCAGAAATGACCTTGAAAAAAATTGGAATTAAAAATGTTGACTGCACCAACGGGTTCATGACATACAACTATGCATAGGGATTTGACCTTGGATGACCCCGCATGACCTTGAATGACCTTCAAAAGGTTTCGGCACTGAATTCATGAATATGACCGTCCCACCAAGTTTCATCACCATATAACATGTTTAGGGATTTGAACCTTGAATGACCCCACATGACCTTCAAAATTTTTGGACCACCGAATGTTGACTAACCCACCAAGTTTCATTCATCCTACAACACTTGACAAGTTTTAAAAGCAATTTTGACCACCATTTGACCTTTGACCCATGGTTCAATGACCCATTCCGAACTCATCTCGCGCCCTACTTAAGCAACACATATGGTGCAAGATGGACACCCACACTTGCTTAGATCAAAGATATCGTGTTGGACAAGGTTTGTAGCAATTCAACACAATTTTTGACCATATTTTTGACCCCTCATTGGACTGTGACCATGACCCACTTTGGATCCACCAACGCATAATCAAGATACATCTTTGTGTCGAAGGATGGACCCCCCACACTTCCTAGTTCCAAAGATTTCTTGTGAGGCACACGCACAACACACTGAGGGGAGCATTTCTATAGTCCCCCTTTGCAACAAAAGTTGGCGGTGGGGGGACCCAATGAGACTGTCAAAAAAAAAACAGCTGTTCCGCAACGTCGCTGTCCGCACCACATTAAAATTACATCTTAGAGGTGCGTCAGTTCGAAAAGCATTTGGGTTCACAAGTAAAAAAAAAGGTTCGCTTAGCAGGGCCTAGCCAGGTGTTGCGAAGCACCCCCCCCCAATTTTGTTACAAAGTGTTCCGCCACTTTATCATGTGGAAGGTCTTCCGTTGTCATGTGTGACGTGTTGGCGCTTGTTGAAACGCTTACATTGTAAAAAATTGTGTTGTTATTATCTGAATAACTATAAATATATGTCCAAGCACTGTCAAAAATACTTATTGCACATTACTACTATTATTAGGGTGCATCAAATGCTCCTCATGCTGAGCCAGAGTTTTTCTACCTAATCTTAACAATGTTCCCATTAGTCTAGAAAAAATTCGCTGTCAGTTTAAATCAAATCCAAAGGTTTAGGGTGGCCACCGTGAGCTAAACGTTTGTACATGAAGTCAAGTGGGGAGTTTTGTAAATGTGGACCAAAACATAGAAAAATGATGATCTTCATTCTTGAATTTGTCCAAGAAGAAATCACAGGAGGTAACTTATAGGATATTAGGCAAATAATTTTCCAAGAATTCCAGCCAAAGTCATCCTAATGGCAGAAAAGATATTTTAACCTAAATTCATTTCAGTGGAGGGGAAGTAAACTGTGCAATACCAGTTTTGGAAGCCAAAGGAAATCATTCATGCAACTTCCATTACTCACCAGACTTCGTTTTCTCAAATATTGCCGTTTCGCTTAAAGACAACTATCAGTGATTTGAGAAATATTTGAAATTTGCAGGAGGAAAAGGATCGCTTCAATAGCAGTGAAGGAGAAGTCTGTTGAATTCATGAAGTTACCTTTTCCCCGCCTGGTAGATGACAGAAAGGAAGAAAACGGTGGTGTTCCAAGATACGATAACTCCATTCAATTACGTGTGTAGAAGTGTCCGTTCGGACAATTAATGACTAAAATCTCCGATCCTGTCCTTATAGGTTTGCTTCTGGTTTTATCTTTTGCGAGGGATGTAGGATACCTGTACTTGTACATACATGCAAAAAACTGATTTGTGAGATTTTGTTTGATTGCTGATTTTAGCAAATCACGGATATTTCTTTAATATTGGACTCTGCGGAGTTGCGCTCTCCCAAAAAATTACACCTTCTATCAAGTTTTAAATTTTAACCGGAGGGCCATCGTCAGAATTTAAATTTCAAGCATTTACTGAAGATAGAGCTGCGTACCACTTCCATGTTCCTTGGCAGCAACTTAAAATTTAATGAATACTCATCACCTTGGATAGAATATACAGGGGTTCATCAAACTTTCTATTGTGGGTTTCACTGGAGGGCAGTTTATGACATTAAAAAAGCCTACAGTTTGAAAAATGCAAACACCATGAAAGTTCAAAGTTTTCAGAAAGTGTTAATAAAAAAAATATCTTTTTGAATGCTTAAAATTCACCATTTTCAATAGGATGTACATTTTATGGGAAAAGTGCCCTCAGAGCTGACACCCTAACACGGCCGAGAAGAGAGGCAATTGACGAGCCAACGAAAAGTGGTACCGGTCGGGAAAATGGTTTTCGTTGCATCTGGGCGTCAAAACAACTATGTTTGGTCACGCAAATGACTCTCAGGGCCCTCATTGCATTCGGGCCGTCTTACCGGGAAAATGACCCGATGTTTTCGTTGGCAATTTGGGGCAGTCTTACGGGGAAATGACGCGATTGTTTTTCGTTGCATCTGGGCGCCTATTCGGGAAAATGACCGATGTTTTTCGTTGCATTTTGGGACGTCATCCCGGGAAAATGATGCATGCATTTCACTGCATTTCGGACGGTTTGCCCGCAGAAGGGCGAATTGCTTTTCATTCAGGCGGGTGACACTGTGTACAATGCCCATTTAGGACAATTCGATTCGTGGGTGATAGCGCCACCATTTTCGATAAGCTATTTTTTTTACTTATGCATAAACGCAGTCATGACGTATAAAAACCGGAGGCATGACGTAGCATAATAGCGCACGCACGACTAGGATGCGCGTACTGCGCCACTCACGACTGGCGAACGATAAGCTACAAATTTAATGCAGATCAGTGTGCAGTACGCATTCATTATTATTTATTGTATTATTTATTATTTAGTTTAACTGTTTTTTAGTGCATTCGCACGCGAGGGTTCTAGTTGATATGGGAACGTCTTTCCGGGAAAATGGCGCAGATGTTTTTCGGTTGCATCTGGGCATCTTCCGCGGAAATGACGCGATGTTTTTTCGTTGCATTCTGGGGCCGTCTTCGGGGAAAATGACGCGATTTGGTGGTCGTTGCATCGGGGCCGTTATTTGACTTGACGCTCTATTCCTTGTGTGCCGGGGAAAAACGGCCGAGATGCAATGAAATGCAAAATTTGGCTCTCGTTGCATCTGGCGTTTAAAATACAAATAATTGCCCTCGTTGCTTTGGGGCCGTCGGTCGGCAAAAAGAGACCCGGTCCGGATAGGGTTAATTTTACACAAAAATGCAATTTTCTAGGAAAAGGAAGGCAATGGGAGATGAAAGTTGTCGCACAGCTGATTCCTAATACCCCCAAAACAGGGTATGGCCACCAAAATTAGCCAAAATTGAACAAACAAATGAGTTGACAATTTGGCAGCCATTTGGGAATTTTCGAGGGGGCACCATGTTAAAGAACTTTTTGTTTTTTCTGCAAAAGCTGCGATCAGGGGATAAAGCCTGTGTCGAAGTGATCTGAACAAGTACCTTCTATAGACCACATCGATTAAAGGTGCTGGTTCCGATCGCTCTGGGACCCCCCCCCCCAACCATAAGAACACCTATTTTTCTCATTATCTTAACGAAATTTCAGCTTACCAAATCCATACTTTGCAAAGAAACAAAACAACTGCGTTTTAAGGTGTTGAATAGGGCCTTGCAAGATCATGCATTAACGCTTCTATATCAAAACCGCAAGTCGTTTCCCACGATACTCCATGGTAAGTGTATGCAGGGCCAGGCTCTCATATCAAGTGGTGGAGAACAAGATACACATAAATCGGACACCCACTTCAAGGAATTTCTGCTACGTGAATGTTAATTCGCTGTTGTAGAGCACATTAGAATAAGGCCGCTGCCAGCCAAACTGGTCACAATAAACTTTGTTAGGAGGCATGATCACAAACAACAAACCTATGACATATCATAATCGGAAGGCAGCCGTCAACAGGGCATAGCAAGGCTTGAAGCGGTAACCAACTAAAACCCCCCCATGTAAGTAACATGCAATACATCGGCGAATTTACCGGGGCGGAATACACATGCTTAGAAGTGGTTCATCATAAGCTATCGCCTTATTTCAACAAGCTAGGGATCCCTAAACATCACTGGTCATAAAAACCCAGAGAGGCCGCCTAGGTATGAAGGGATCATCTTCTAGTTATGCGTGTTAGTCTGTGTCAATTGTACTCCTGGCCTATGGGTACCCGGGGTACTGCGGGGAAGTCGGCATGGACTCGTTTTCAAAAACGGGCATATACCCACTAGGTTGTTACGGTGGGCGCAGCAGACCCTCAAGATTTTAGTAACGCACCCATTACCTCCACATACTGTATTCGCGTCTATGAGAGAGAGTGTTTTTGTAAATGTTGGGTGGGAGGGGGAATGTGGCGGCGGGAGGAGAGGGGGGAGTTGGGATGGGGAAAGGTTGGTTTTCGTATAGTGGGGGGGCCGACTTGTGTGTCTTGCGGGGCGACTAGGCGGACATGTGGCATGGGCAACTTGGGTTACTGTGGAGCGAGCTTGGGTTACTGTGAGGGCGAGGGTTGGCGTGGAACGGGCGGCGAGCTCTGGCGGACTGTTGGGGCGACTTGTCTCACAATGGATGGCCATATAGGCCGACCCATCACCCCCGAAAATACGTCATTTCCGTCCAAGGGAAATCCTCAAACTCGTCAACTTGTCTCCCCTGTTGATGTCTTGCCCACGAACTTTAAAAGTGCACATGCAATGTTTCACATACTAATCTATGTGTGAAATTCTGACAAATTAGGAACTTTGTTGTTATGACAATTTACTTCAGACAGATTAGTTTAGACCTACCACGATACTTACGTATCTTTTCTGCTAAGAGGGAATCCCCAACAAATGGTCGCCACAAATGTCACTTGCGTTGAAGCAACGTTGCACGAGATGTTTGCAGGGAAATGTTCGTGACTTTTAAATTGAATGAATATTTTACCGTAAAATCTGTTTGTGAGATTCTCTCATGTATTAGGGGGGAGATAAAATTGACTCATGTCTCGGGTTCTGGCCCAGATAATGCCAGTCACAGGCGAATTGTTGTGTGCATGTGGACGCCTGGTTTTAAATACTGCGATTACGTCCGGTTAGTGCACTCAGGCCCTATATGTGATTTCGTTCAAGAAATTGTGCATCCAAAATAGATCAGTTTCATTCCAATGGAAAACTCAATAAGGTTATTTTTCTCAATTCTTGCTGCCATGAAGTGACTTAATTAAGAAAAAACTTTGATTCAGGTCTAGTGCAAAGGTGGGCCAATATTTCAAATGGAACTATTCCCAGGGCCCAGGCGTAATATTATTTTACATGATTTCATTTGAATAACTTTCATTTTTGAAACGATTCCAGTTTGTGTGAAGCATATTGTGGGTTTGGACCCGTGGCGCACACTCGACTATAGTGTTAGTCAAGAGTAATTCTGAAACAAAATTTCTGGCTACTCGCGCGTTAAACCGAAGTTGGTGTGACGAACACTTGACAACAGGAATCCGGTACGCAATTCATCAGACGCGCACATGCGTTGCCAATTTGTTTAAGAATTATGACGGCGAAATATAGTTTAACAATTGTTGTTTTTAGAAACAGCCAATGAATGCTGGTGATACTGTATGTAGAAAAATGACTGAATTCTATCGCCCATCCAATACGAAGTAGATGAATATACTTTACAAGCATCCCCGTAGAATTTCAAGTAATCTCCTGGACACAAGTTCCCTGGCATTTTTGGAGGTTTATACGAGCCCCCGCCGATAGTCCCCGACATAATCCCGCCAGCCTGTTCCGGCCCTTAAATTCATGAAGGGGGACTCTCCCTGACTGAAAAAAAGACCCGGGACAATTACCCTGGCAGCGGCGGACCTTCAAACCACCAAACCCAGTAGAGGGTAAGCCCAAGAACCTGCAAGTCCAGCGAGATGATCAAGGAACACAAGACTTTCCCGCAGTAACACCTGGGTACCCAGGGGCAGGGATACGGGATTACAATGAAACATGGCATCGACTCGACCACGTAGTAGCCGGGCCAAGAACTCCCAAACATGGAGTGTCCAGTTAAGTTAACCTCGAACTCCCAGTCGAACTACTTTCTTTTTTTAAGTTTCTAGTATGAAATAGCAAAGTTCTGTCAAACTATATGTGTTTCATTGAATAACAATTACATGATCTTATAAATATTGGCGAAACTATGGGCTTATCCCCGGCAATGAATATCTTGTCAAACCTATGCAAATCCTGAGTGCGGTGTGAAAAATGGAGTTAAGGGTGGTAAGGGAAAGACAATGATAATGTAAGTGTATATGTAGTGTTGTAGGTATCTTGAGGCAGCTGTAGAACTGGTACATGATAAAAAAGTATTGCACATGAAAGATACGAAATATAAAAGTACAAATTGAAAAATAAAAAATTTGGAAGAGAACAGCGAAAAGGATGGAACAAACACGAAGTCAAAAATCACCTCTAGAAAAAGTCCACCCTTCATAATAAGAGAGAAAAAAAAAATCATTGTGGACGAGAGAGGAAAAAAAAAAAAACTAAATGGGCATACAATTTGAACAACGGCAAAATGAACCCAGGTACAGGTCATTGCATGAACAAAAATTGAAATTAAACTTTTGCCCTTTCAAAAAATCAGAAACGGTTTTTTGAAAAAGAAAGCAGCGAGGTTATTTGTCTAGTGAGTGCAGCTGATTCCATAATGGAACTATACGGTTTTAAATTGAAATGCTGTGAGTTCTGTCTTAACACCTCGATGAGATAAAAAGAGGAGAGTGATAGGCAAGATGCTGCAGGAAGGCGGGGGGGTAGTGGCGACGGTGCGCGGGGGTTGTGAAGAGGAAAAACAAAATGTAAGGAGGAAAAGCAAATAGCGAGGAGTGAACACATACTTACATCTATGAAAAAAAATATATCACTGATCTCTCTATAGATAGTTAATGGAAGATAAGAGAAAGATGGGTAAATGTTCTTTATAGTCCAGGTCAGGAAAGTTGCATCATAAATTTGGTAGCTAGTCTTTGGACACCCTCACTAAGATGGATATTGTGTTTTGAGGGTACCACTCCAAAGACAGTACCCATATTTCAAGGCCACTCAGAACCAGCCAGTTATAAAGAAGAGTCCGTAGTTCTTGACAGGGCATTACCATTTTAAAACCAACTGCCGCATAATCTCCCCATTTTTTTGTACTTTTTTTTACCACACGGTTAACATGGTTACTCCAATCAAGCTTAGCTGATACATCGATACCAGAATCTTTAATGGCATCAATTTTCAGCCGAGAGCATGTACCATTCATCTTATAACCAATTTGACTGGTTTATTACGTCTGGAGCTAAGGCTGGGAGGCACGGAGCCGAAAAGAGGGAGGAGGGGATATACCAAAGGGGCATCTGCTCTTCCCCCTCCGTGGGTCCAAAGTCAAAACTCCCAGTCATACAAGGACTTATAAATCTGATTGCACGAGTTCACCAATCAGAAACGTCTTCTAAGCTTTTGTAGCACTTAGAATCATCAGCAAAAAGAGCAACATTCGCATGCTTTTACTGGTCCATGCTGGGCATGTCATTACTAAAAAGAAACAACGAGAAATGGCCCAAGAGGGAGAAGGGGGGGGGATAAACGGAAGAAATCAGGAAGCCAGGCAGGGTGTTGGAGGAAAGACCAGCGACAAGTTACACGCGGCGGTCGCCCCTGTAAGTGAGGGAAAGAAGTCGGAAACCAGTTTCAAAGTTTGGACGTAATGAATACAAACGACTGAATTTTGTGCAAAAGTAACTGTGCTTGTTAGACGCTATCAAAAAAGCTTTTGAAAAATCAAGATAGATCATACGATAAGATCATAATCGATCGAAGGAAAGCATCGTGAAAGAAACCCGGAACTGAGGTCTGAAGAATGAATAGAAGTGGGTAGTAGTGGTGGACAGGACTTAATAAAAAATTGCCTGAGGTGATATAAACTTTGGTTTTGTTATTCAGGAAGATAACATTATAAATGGCCCTTTCCATCAACTTGCCACATATACACAAGAGGTGAAATGGGCGATAATACCAACTCTTGCCTTATTGATTTTTGAACTGGAACTACATTGGCCTTCAAACACATTTGACTTGGTAGGTGTAATTTACCTGAATTAAGAGCCAGTTAAATATGTGAACAAATGGAGACACATCTGGTTCGCACAGTCCTTAAGTACGCGAGGAGATAAAACCCATCGGTCTAAGCCGTGAGTTTTTGATCTGGTCTTAGGAATCTAAAAAAAGCCAGAAAACCTTTTTGGTTTTTCGGTTTTCACAAAGAGTGTAGTCTCTCAAACCAATCGATGTACGTGTACCGAGTATGGGGTGCTCAATGACAATGATACCATGGACGTACGGGGTTGAAGGATTGAAGTTTAAAACGAATAGTAACAGTCATAGATGATGGATGACAGTACATCATGCAAGTGCCAGTCATGGAAGGGCTAATGAGGGTCATGATGAATGCTGGGCGATGGAAAGTTGACAAATCAGTGATTCAGGCCCGGTATCGACAACCGGGTCGCGATCGAAACAGGATAAATCAAGAAACACTAATCCAGGGAAACACCAATAAAGGCATCTTGACTACTGTGGATCCGGAGCGCTCATTTCAGCAATGCAGGTTGGTGATTCCCGGATACAACTTACAAGGCAGGCCATAAGCATTGCGCAGGCAAGAGACACGCCAAGTCACGGGGAAAATCGGGATTGCTGTCGAATTCGCCACGTGATTTCGACAAGCTGCTTTCAGGGCGAAATCACGTGATTGCGGCTAAATTTAGTGCGAATAAAGGGGAGGGAGGATAAACGGCGAGTGAGGGAAAGAACGGATTGCAAGAAATAAGTTCGTGAATTGTCGGTATACGTGATAGCAAGCATTTTCGGCAGTCTCCCGTAAAGTTTGCAATAAGTTGCATTAATGATCACAGTTTCAATGCCTTCTTGATTGTTTCCCTGGGATTGTTTATGTGACCGGCATGAGATCGCGATTTGGGTCAGCTTTCCATCTACCACAGTCATGATGTACTGTCATCATGCCTGACTGGTGTGGTTAGTGGTTAACAACACAAAACCTATAGACATATCATAATTCGGAGCAGCCTCAACAGGTGCGCATAAAGCCCAAGGCTTGAACCGGTGAACAACCTAACCATGTAAACAACATGCATACATCGGCGAATACCGCGGGGCGAATACACATGCTAGAAGTGGTTCATACAGCTATCGCATAATTTTCAGAAGCTAGGGATCCCTAAACATCACTGGTCATATAAAACCAGAGAATGCCGCCCAGGTATGAAGGATTCATCTTTCTAGTTATGCTGTGTCAATGTACTCTGGCCTCTCTGGTACCGGGGTGGAGGGGGGTTACGCGGGGGAAGTCGGCATGGACCGTTTTCAAAAACGGGAATTATACCCAACTAGTTTTTACGATGTACGCAGACCCTCCAATATTTTAGTAACGCATACCTCCACATACTTAGTATTCGAGTATATGAGAGAGAGTGTTTTTGTCATACAACTGTTGGGGGGGGGGAGGGGGCTGTGTAGCGGGGAAGAGCTTGGGTAGAGTGGGTTCGGAGGCATTACGGGGTGTGGGGTCTGGGGCGGACGTGGCATGGAATGGCCAAAAAACAAAAAAAAAAAAATTGGGTTATGTCGGGAGCGATGGTTTACCTTGGGGTGCGAGTTTTGGTTTTGTGGGGTGGACTTGGTTTGGGGGAGACTGTATCCAATGTGCATATAGCCCGCCCCATAATACGTCATGTCCAAGGGAATCTCCAAACTTGTCAAATTGTCTCCACTGTTGATGCTTGCACCGAACTTTAAAAAGTGCACATTGAAATGTTTCCACATATTAATTATGTGTGAAATTCTGACCAAATTAGGAAACTTTGTGTGACAATTTACTTCAACCGATCTTAGCCCCTACCCGAAACTGACGTATCTTTTTCTGCTAAGAGGAATCCCAAAAAATGGTCGCCCAAAATGTCACTTGCGTTGAAGCGACGTTGCATGAGATGTTGCAGGGATTTTTGTGACTTAAATTGAATGATATTTACGTTATAAAATTGTTTGTGAGATTCTCTCATGTATTAGAGATAAAAATTTAAATGTCTAGTTGTTGGGCAGGATCATGCCAATCCCGGGCGATATGTTGTGATGCATGTGGACGTCGTGGTTAAATACCGGTTACCGCCGGTTGTAGTGCACTCGGCCCTATAATGTGATTTCGTTCAAGACATTGTGAATACAAAAAAGATCAGTTCATTCCATGGCACACTCAATAAAGGTTTTTTCCCAAATTCTTGCTGGCCATTGAAGTGACTTAATTTAAGAAAAACTTGAACTTCAGTCTAGTGCAAAGGTTGGCCAATATTTCCCATGGAATATTTCACCATGCCAGGCTTAATATTATTTACATTGATTTTCATTTGAACTTCACTTTCATTTTGAAACGATGTCCGGTAGTTTGTGCCAAAAGTTATGATGTATGGGTTTGGACCCTGGCCACACTCGACTTAGTGTTCGTCAGTTAATCTGAAACAAAATTCGGCTACCGCGCGTTAAACCCGGAAGTGTCTGTGTGTGACAAAACTGAAAACAGGAATCCGGTACGCAATTCATCAGACGCGCGCGTGCCATTTGTTTCAGGAATTATATGACTGCGACTATTAGTTGAACATGTGGTTTTTGTAGAAACAGCAAATGAATGCATGGTGATACTGTATGTCGAAAATGATGCATTCTCTCCGCACCATCCCCAATACCACGCCCCCAATTAGATGCATCTACTTTACAAGATCCCCGCCGTTTCAACTAATACCTGGACAACAAATCCACTCGAACTTTTTGGTATACCGAGCCCCGCCGAAAGTCCCCGGACATTAATCCCCGCACCTTTCCGGCCCTATTCCATTTACGACTCCCTGACGAAGACCCGGGCAATTACCCTGGCAGCGGGGACACATCAACCCACCAAATTCCAACCGCTATGTTCCGCCGATTCCAAAGTCCCGCTATGCTCAGCCGACTTTCCCGCCAGTACCTGGGTACCAAGGGGCCGGGATTAACAATTGACACATGCATCAGCTCGACACGTCGTAGCCTGGCCGTACTCCCAACATGGAGTGGCCAGTTAAAGTAACCTCGAAATCCCAGCTCGAACTCTTTCTTTTAGTTTTAGTATGAAATAGCAAAGTTCTGTCAAAAAATATATGTGTTTTCATTGAACTAACAATTCTACATGATTAATAAATATGCCGAACCATGGGCTATATCCCCGGCAATCTTGTCAACCTATGCAAATCCTGAGCGGAGTGTCCAAAATAGATTAAGTGGTTCATTGAACACATGATACTGTAGTGTTTGATGTATTTATTTATTTATTTATTAGCTTATCACGTAATGAAAAAGATTGCACATGAAGATACGAAAATATAAGTCACACATTTAAAAAACAAAAATTTGAAGATGACCAGCGCAAAGGATGGAACAAACAGGATGCAAAAATCACTCTAGAACCGTCCCACCTCATAATAAGAGAGCAAAAAAAAATCATTGGTGGAGAGAGAGAGAAAAAAAAAAAACTAAAGGGCCTACAATTTGAACAACGGCCCCAAATGAAACCCAGGTACATGTATTGCATGAATCAAAAAATGGAATTAAATTTTGCTTTCAAAAAATAAGAAAACTGTTTTTTGAAAAAAGAAGCAGAGGTTATTGTCTAGTTGAAGTGAGCTGATTCCATAATGGAACTATACGTTAAAATAGAAATGCTGTGAGCTTCTGTCGTACACCTTGATGAGATAAAACAAGAGGATCTGAAGAGCGTCTGGGGGTGGGACGGTTCTGTGGTTGTTAATATTAAAAACAACATAATTATTAACATCAAAATCATATTGCCCCAACTTAATCTATGAAAAAAAGCCATATATCACTGATCTCTCTTCTAGATGCTT
Organism: Ophioderma brevispina; assembly: GCA_023653785.1. Lineage (NCBI taxonomy): Eukaryota > Metazoa > Echinodermata > Ophiuroidea > Amphilepidida > Ophiodermatidae > Ophioderma > Ophioderma brevispina. Next base: position 19,251 of record JAMKCH010026590.1, read on the forward strand.
AACTGGAAGAGATCAAGACTGATTAACGTTTTTATAGTACAAGGTCAGGAAAAGTGCATCAGAAATTTGGTCGCTGTCTTTTGGACGCCCTCCATAAGATGGATATTGTGTTTGAGGTCCCACTCCAAAGACAGCTACCATATTCAAGGTCACTCCTGGACAAAGCAAAAAGAGTTAGTTACTTTGCAGGGGATTAAAACAAATGCCTCATAATCATCCCATTTTTTGTTACTTTTTTTTAACCACACGTTAACATGGTTACTCCCAATCAAGCTTAGCTGATACATCGATACCAAGATCTTTAATGGCATCAATTTTATCGAGAGCGGTACCATCATCTAGAACCAAATTGACTGGTTTCTCGTCTGGACATGGTGATGACTTGACACTTGGATGGGTGAAATTTGAGGTCCCAAGTCAAACTCCAGTTCATACAAGGTATCTAAATCTGATTGCAGAAGTTCACAATTAGAAACGTTTCTAATATTTTTGTAGCACTAGAATCATCAGCAAAAAGAGCAACATTAGCATGCTTGGCCATGCTGGCAGGTCATTAATAAAAAGAACAAAGAGTAATGGCCAAGCATTGATCCCTGGGGGACACCTGAAATAACAGGAAGCCAGTCAGAGCTTACTCCATCGACAAACACCTCTGCTCCTTCCAGTAGGGTAAGCTCGGAACCAGTTCAAAAGTTGAATGAATACCAAAGATGAACTTTTGTGCAAAAGTAATGTGTGTGAGACGCTATCAAAAAGATTTGAAAAATCAAGATAGATCATATCACATGACCCCAGCATTGTCCTAAAGCACTGATTTCATGGAAAGACTGAAAGAAGTTGGGTAGTGGGGGACCGGCCATTACTAAAACCAGGCTGAAGGGATTATAACTTTGGTTTTATTTCGGGAAGATAACATTATAAATGACCCTTTCCACCTTGGCCACATATACACAAGAGTGACAAACTGGGCGATAATACCAACTTCTGCTTATATGATTTTTTATGAACTGGAACTACAGTGGCCTTAACCAGTGACTTGGTAAGTTACCGAATTAAGAGACAAAGGTTAAATATGGACAAATGGGAGACACAATCTGGTTAGCACATTCCTTAAGTACGTGAGGAGATAAACCACCGGCCTACAGCCTTGAGTTTTTGATCTGGTCTTAGATCTAAAAAAAGACCAGAACCTTTTTGTGTTTTCCAAGAGTGTAGCTCAAAACCAATCGATGACGTGTACCGAGTCAGGGTTGCTCAAGACAATGATACCATGTACTTAAAAACGGGGTTTTGAAGGCTGCATTTTACAACTACAGTACCAGTCATAGCATGATGATGACAGTCATCATGAGTGCAGTCATGGAGTGCATGAGGGTCATGGATGAATGTGGATAGATGGAAAGTTGACCCAAAATCAGCTGATCTCATGCGTGTCAACACACGGCGTCGAGACAATTATCAACATAAACAATCCCCGGGAAACAATCAAGGCCATGAACTGTGATCCCCGCGCGATCATTTATGCAAGCAGGTTGTTGATTCCGGGATAAACTTACAAGGCAGGCAAGCATTGCGCAGGCAGGAGACGCCAAGTAACGGGGAAAATCGGTATTGCTGTCGAATTCGCGTGATTTCGACAAGTTGCGTTTCAGGGCGAAATCACGTGATTCGGCATAAATTTAGGGCCGAAAAGCGTGATATCACGGTATTTCGACAGACGGATGCCGAATCAGTTGAATCGGTAGCACGCTTTTAGGCGTAACCAGTTTGCAATAAGTTGCCAAAATGATAACAGTTCAATGCCTGATTGTTTCCCTGGGATTGTTTATGATTTGACCGGATGAGATCAGCTGATGGGTCGATTTCAATCTACCACAGTCATGATGTACTGTCATCATGCCATGACTGCGTAGGGTGGTAGTGGTAAAATGCAGCCTTCAAAACCCGTAGTGGCATTGGCATATGTCATGAACTGGGTACAAAAATTGTAGCACAGTGCAAATGACAAAAAAGGAACCAATATGTATTACTCTCAACACCACTTTTATTCCTTACAGGTAAAACTGTATATAGTAAGCATTTTTGGAAAGCTTATACTATAAGGATATCAGATATGGCAAAAGAGAGACAATAATCAGGGGTGGGTAAAATTCCTATAGGGTGTAACATAAGAAAAATGACATATTGTCAGTTTCATACCTTGGTCAATTTTTTTTCCAAAATGTGCAGGTCCCCCAAAATCAGATGTGGATTTTGAAAGACATGACAAAAGGCACATCCAAAAAATAATAAAGGAGATAACTAAAGTCGTTAGTTTTGAAAATAAAGGGTGGTCAAATTCACTTAAAATGGTTTGACCAAAAGGTCATTTTGAAAGATTTATTAAAGTACGAATCACTATCTTTCTTCAAGAGAAATACAATAGGATATGGGTTTCTGTCCAAAGTTATGATCAAAAAGTAAGTAGAAAGGGTGATCCATGTCTATTGGACAGGGTGATCCGTGGTATTATAAAGTGTCAATAGGCAATATTTGAAGTCCCCCTGTATTACCATTTTGAGCAAAGATGCCAAACCTATATGTAACACAAAAAGTGTACAAGGGGCATTTCTTATTATACTAAGTGAAATGTGTTTCCCATAGCTACTAAACCTGGTTTGATTTATCAAACTAAATACGAAAAATGCAAAAAATACACGGATCGGCGGGCTATTGAGCACATGATGTGTCAGGTGCTGAACCTAAGGAACAAGTGATTGTTTTCATGACTCACCTATTCCTATAAGCAAATTAAATCATGCGTTTATGGATACTACATGTATAAAACCTTTCTTCTTTGACTTTGGCATACTCATAAAATGTCTCAAAAACTCAGTGACTCCATACAGGTCCCACCCAAATGACCACCCCCCCCTCAATTTGGTTGAAGATGACGTGGTCATGAAATTAAATTATTAATGCGTCATTAGGCTAATTACCTATAAGGGATACCAATGTGTGATAAAAGAGAATATAAAGATAATTAAAATCAAGTTAAGCCAAGTTTCTACCTCGTTCTGAGATATATTGTACAGCACAGAACAGCCGAAAATATCCCCCAAAGTGATCAAAAGTTAGTGTACCTAATTAACATCTAATGTACAATTAATTAATTACATTTAATGGAACCTATTTGTATAAGAGTTAGATTATCATTCAGGACAGTGTATGTGCAATTTGAGCCCCACACGTGTTTCACTTCTCCTTATTTAAATTATAGGCGATGCGTTTTAACACGTTTTGTGTGTAATGTCTATGGTCCCCCACCCCCCCGCGGCTCCCCCCCCCACACCCCCGTATCCCCCGCTACCAAGCTGAAGGTTTTCGACCGCAACTCTCATAATACTAATCTAATAGGGCTGAAAATGGTTTAATCTAAAGAGCAGGTTCTAGCAATAAATAGACACCAAATCTGTGAACAGAGTCAAATAGTGTAAGAATTAAGACATATCGTGATTGAAAAATATTTGAAATTTGCAGGAATAGCTTCAAAGTGAAGGAATAAGTCTGTAGAATTCTCAGAAGATATCTTTTACAGCTGATAGACTAACAGTAAAGGAAGAACACGGCAGTGTTCCAGTAAGATTTCCATTCAAGTACGTGTTTTAGTAGGTCCGTTCGGACAGTAAGGACTACAATCCTCTGATTTTTACCTTATTAGGTTGCTTTGGTCTTATAATTTGCCAGGGTATGTTAGGATACCTGTACTTGTTACGTACATGTAAATAATCTGATTTTGATGATTTTTCGATTTGCGAGTTAGCAAATCACGATGTGTCTTTAAATGGAATTAAACTGAAAAAAAAAGTGGAGTGTAACCAGATCCCCCATTTTAGTGTACCCAGTTCATGAATACGGCAAGGTACATCATGGTATCATTGTATGAAATCAATCATGACTCGGCTTATACGTACAGTATCATGTAGTTCAATGAAACACTTAAGTCTATTATGACACTCAGGGGATTTTTTTTTTTTGGGCAACATGCATAGGTTGACCCCACGATTGCCGGGGGTATAGATCATTGTAGATTGTTGTTCAATGAAACCACAATAAACATTTGACCCAATGACAGAACTGAGAAACTTGCTATTTCCATACATAGACCTGAAAAAAGAAAGTAGTTCGGAGCTGGAGTTCGAGGTTACTCCAACTAACTGGAACTCCCATGTGGACGTCATGGCCGGGCTACGACGTGTCGAGCTAATGCAGTGTTCATTGTAATCCGCCCCCTGGGTACCCAAGGTACTGCGGGAAGAAAGTCGGGGAACATAGCAGCGGAATTTGGGAAAGTCGGCGAACATAAGCGGGGAATTTGTGGTTGATGTGTCCCCGCTGCCAGGGTAATTGCCCGGTCTCGTCAGGAGTCGTAAATTGAAATTTAGGGCCGGGGGAAAAGGTGCGGGGATTATGTCGCGGGATTCGGGCGGGGGCTCCTATCATACCCAAAAAAGTGCGGGAATTTGTGCCGGGAGATTACTTGAAATGGCGGGGATCTTGTAAAGTAGATGCATTGATTTGTATTGATGGCGAGGAAGCATTATTTTCGACATACAGTATCACCATGCATTCAGTTGCTGTTTACAAAAACAACTTCAATTGTCAAACTAGTCGAGTGTGGCCATGGGTCCAAACCCACAATATACTTCGCACAAACCGGATTGTTGCAAAATGAAATGCAATTCAAATGAAAATTAATGTAAAATATTAACCCTGGCATGGTGAAAGATCCATGGGAAATATGGCCACCCTTTGAATGACTGAACGTCAAAGGTTTTTTTCTTGATTATTAGTCACTTAATGGCAGCAGCAAGAATGGAAGAAAAAACCTGATTGAGTTTGCCACGGAATGAAACTGATCTATTTTTGGATGCACAATGTCTTTGAACGAAATAACATTTTAGGGCCGAGTGCACTAAACCGGCGGTAGGTAACCAGGATTTAACCAACAAAGTCCACAGCCATCACAACACAATAATCGCCGGGACTGAAATGATTCTGCCCAAACCAAATAGACATGAGTAAATTTTATCTCTAATATACATGGAGAATCTCACAAACAGATTTTATGGTAAATATCATCTTCAAATATCAGAAACATTCCCGCAAACATCTCGTGCAAACGTCGCTTCAACGCAAAGTGACAATAAAAAAAATTTTGGGCGACAATTTGTTGGGGATTTCCTTCTTAGCGAAGAAAAGATGACGTAAGTTCGGGTAGGTCTACACGATTCTGTTGAAGTAAATTGTCAACAAAGAAGTTTCCTCAGTTGTCAGGAATCACACATGATTATTGAGTAAGTATTGTGAACATTCATATAGCACTTTTAAAGTTCGGTGCAAGCATCAACCGGGAGACAATTTGACGAGTGGAGATTCCCTTGGCGAATGAAGTATTTATGGGGCGGCTATATGCACACTTGGATACAAGTCAAGTCGCCCCCAAACCAAGTCGCCCCCAAGCCAACCTCCCCCACAGTAAACAAAGTCACTCCCTGCCAAGCGCCCCCACAGTAAACACAAGTCGCCCCTGCCCAAGTTCGCCAAAACACACACCAAGTCGCCCCACATACACCAACTCGCCCCCAGCAAACAGTACCCCCAACATTGACAAAAAACACACTCTCTCTCATATACTCGAATACGCGTGTATGTGGAGGTATGCGTTACTAAAATATTGGACGGGTCTGCGCATACCGCCAAAAAATAACTAGTTGTGATATTGCCCGTTTTCGAAAACGAATCCATGCCGACTTCCCTGCAGTACCCGTGGGTACCCATAGGACATGGGTACAATGACACACGCCAAACTAGAAGATGGAATCCTTCATACCTAGGGCGGCATTCTCTGGTTTTCAGACCAGTGATGTTAGGGATCCCAGCTGCTGAATGAATTACACAGCATAGCTGTATGACCCACTTCTAGCATGTGTATTCGCCCCGGTATTCGCCGATGTACTGCACGGTAGTACATGCACGTTAGTTGGTTACTGGTTCAAGCCCGGTTCAAGCCTTGGGTATGCACCTGTTGAGCTGTTCCGAATTATGATATGTTAGGTTTTGTGTGTGACAATGGCTCCTAACAAGTTAGCATGAGCCAGTTGAGCTGGCAACGGTCTTATGCTAATGTGCTCTAGCATCAGCCGAAGATTAACATTTACTAGCGGAAAGTCTTGTTGAAGGTGGGTGTTCCGATTAGTGTATCTTGTTCTCCACTTGATATGAGAGCCTGGCACCTGCATACACTTAGCAGGGCGTCTCTGGAAACGAACTTGCGGTTGTGAGTAATAGAAGCGATTAATTGCATGATATTGCAAGGCCTTATTCAATACCCCTTAAAACACCAGTGTTTTTTTTCTTTGCAAATAGTGGATTTGAAAGCGGTGAAATTTCGGGAAGATAAATGAGAAAAATATGTGTCATTATGGGGGGGGGGTTTGGGGGTTTATAGAAGTAATTGTTTCAGATCATTCGAACACAGGCTCATTTAATCACCCTGATCGACTTTTGAAGAAAAAAAAACTAAAAAGTTCTTAAACCAGGGTTTGCCCCATCGAAAATCAAAAATGGCCGCCAAATGTTCACTCATTTGAGCTCATTTATTTTTTGTTCAATTCGCTTGCTTAATTTGGTGGCAATAACCAGTTTTGGGGTATTAGGAACATGCTGTGCGGCAACTTTCATCTCACCATTGCCTTTCCTTTTCTAGAAAATGCATTTTTGGCGTTAACAATTGAGATTCTGAGGGCACTTTCACATAAAATTGTACATCTATTGAAAATGGTTTGATTTTAACAGTCAAAAAATGTTGATGCACTTGCCTGAAAATTTGACTTCTTTCATGGTGTTTGCGTTTTTAACACTGTGGCTTTTAATGTCTTAAAAATGCCCTCCATGAAAATCCCACAAATAAGAAAAGTTTGTTACACAATGTATATTCCAAGGTGATAGATATTGTCATAAATTTTAAGTTGATGCCACAGGAAAGTCGTAAGTGTTACGCAGCTATAATCTTCAGGAAGGATGAGGTATTTAAATTCTGACGATGGCCCTCCGGTTAAAATTTAAAACTTTGAATGATGTGTCCTTTTTGGGAGGCGCCCTCGCAGTTCAATATTAAGCGAAAAACTGCAATATTGAGAAAACGAAAAAGGAAAACGAAGTCATGGTGAGATGAAAGTTGCATAGATTGATTCCTTGCAGGCCAAAACATGGGTAATTGCAACAGGTTGACTTCCATCCACTGAAATGAATTAGTTAAAATAAATATTTTCGCCATTGAGGATGACTTTCTTTTCTTTGACTGGAATTTCTTGGAAAATTATTTGCCTAATATCCTTTAATAAGGTACTCTCTGTGAAGTTCTGACAAATTCAAGAATGAAGATCATAAGTTTCATGTGTTTTGTCCAAAATATACAAAACTCCCACTGATTCATGTACAAAACTTAAGCTCACAGTGGCCACCCTAAACCTTTTGGATTTGATTGACAGAGCCTGTTTTAGGACTAATGGAACATTTTAAGATTAGGTAGAAAAAATTGCATCAGCAGGAGGGCATTTGATGCCCACCATAAAATAGTAGACTGTGTAATACAAATAGCTATTTGACCAGTGCATCGACATATAGTTGTAGTTAGTCAGATAATAACAAAACTTACAACGTAAGCTTTTTCAACACGCGCCAAACTCAACATGACAAAGCGGACCTTCAACGCCTTAAAGCGGACCTTTGTCATGGGGGGGGGGGGGGTGTGCGTCGCAACCCCTGGCTTACTGGCCCGGCTAGGAACCTTTTTTTTTTACTTTGGAACCCAAAATGGTTTCCGGGACTGACGCACCTCAAGGATAGGAATTTTAGTGTGCGCGACTAGCGACGTTTCGGCACCGACTGTTTGAATATTAATTGGTCCCCGCCAACTTTTGTTGACGAAGGAGGGTGAGGGACTCTAGAAATGCTACCAGTCCGTGTGTGTGTGTGTGAGTTGGTGCCTCGCGATATCTTTGGAACTAGCACGCGTGGGTGTCCAGCTTCGCAACATAGATGTATCTGGAGGATAGGCGTTGGGTGGGATCCAAAGTGGGTCATGGTCATGAGGTCTCAAAGGTCAAATGAGGTCAAAATAAATGGTCACAAATATGGTTAAATTGCTATCAACCCTTTTCCACCGATCTCTTTTGATCTAAGCCAGTATGGGTTTCCTCTTTGCCCCATCTGTGTCCGCTTAGTCAGCGGCGGATGAGTGAGGATACGGAGATGGGTCATGTGCCATTGGTCAAAGATCAAATGTGGACAAAAATTGCTTTAAAACTTGTACAATTGGTGTAGGATGATGAAACTTTTTGGGTGTGCTCACCATTCAGTGCCAAAACAATTTTGAATGTCATGTGGGGTAATTCAAGGTCAAATCCGAAAACATTTAGTAGGTAATGATGAAATTGGGTGTGAGGACGCATTATTCATGATTTCATTGCCGAACTTTTTTAAGTGTCATTTCATTCAAGGTCATGCGTTTTCATCCAAGGTCAATCCCTATGCCATAGTTGTATGGTTCCATGAAACCCGGTGGGTGCAGTCAACACTTTATGCCAATTTTTTCAAGGTCATTTCTGGGTCATCTGAGGTCAATTCACTGCAAATGGTTGTATGGTCATGAAACATGGTGGGTGTAGTCAACATTGATACCAGAATTTTAAAGGTCATCTGGGTCATCCAAGGTATTGACACTGCTATGGTAGGAGCCTCTGGTTTCCATCACAATCCTCCCTGTGATCTTTAAGTTATGTTACTTTTCCTCCTTTTAACTAACGCGATGAGCGGGGGGACCTTTGTGGTTCGAGAACCGCCTGGTTATTTCAAGTTTCAAAGTTCATTTTATTTAGCATAACATATCATAATAACAAAAAGTCTGTAAATGAATCATAATATAATAGTACAAAAGAAAGTTACAATTGAAAACTTATTTTTTTTTAAGATGAAATAGATGAGCGATATGATATGCTAGGCCCAGTAATGGACAACCCCGTGGGGCTTATAGTTATGGCTGGCCCTATGAAAATACAAGTAATATAGTTACACTAAATAGTACAAAAATAACACAAGGTTTGATATAAAAAATTTAAGATAATTATATATATGTGTGTGTGTGTAACAATAATAATAATAATAAAAAACAGGAATACAGGATACAGGAAAAGGAGACGGACAGACGTACAACATGTCTGCTGTGGTATGTTACACTGTAGTATAAGGGGGGATAGAGATAGAAATGAGGTAGAGAAAAAGTGAAGAGGGGGAAAAAAAGAATGGGGGAGTAATCATTGTGAAATGTACTGGTGATAAAATGTTTTTTAGTTGAGATTTAAACGTATTTTTTGTTTTGCAATTGTTGTGATAGATTCTGGAGGGAAGACCATTTCCAGAGTTTGCGCCGTGGTACTGAATAATGTGTTTTTCAGACGAAGATTTAGGGAGGGGAAGATCCGGGGGAAGCTGAAGTTTGTCGGCTTGTATGGTATTATAGCTGTGGAGTTGTCGGTTTGTGGTAAAGTAATTGTTGAAGTTCGGAGGTAGCTGGTTGTTGTGATAGTCAAAATGAAGAGCGCTGTTTGAAGTCGGTTGAGGTCTTCTAATTTAAGTGTTTTCAGCGAGTGAAATAATGGCGAGGTGTGAGTCTGGAGGGTGAGTTTGTGATAATGCAGATGGGCACATTTCTGGGTAATGTTGAGTTTGACGAGTCGTGAATGATAGTTGGAGGCCCAGATCAGATCAGTGTGTTTTTTTTTTTTTTGGGGGGCAGTAGTTAAGGTACGGGAGAACTAATGTGTTATATAGTGATTTTAAGGTGTTGTATAGTCTGGAGGTGCTGTTTAGCTCTGTAGATTGTACCTATTGCGTGAGAGGCTTTGGTAGTGATGGAGTTAATGTGCTCATTCCATGTTAGTTTGTCGGTCGATTTGATGAGCCAAGGAATTTAGTTGAATGTACCGGGGAGATTGTCTGGTTATCAATGGGTTTGCTTGCGATTAAGGTTTTTAGGGTCTTTTTTTGTCATGGGAATGAAATTCGTTGAATGTTTGGTTTTATAGGTTCTATGAAGTTGTTGTATGCAGTGTTAGGGTCATTTTCTGTGATTATATTTTCCCATGATTCAGTGTTGAGTTTGCGGTTAAAGGTGCGGATGTTGTGATCTCTGTAGTCCTGTTTGGTAATTGTTGTTTTTGTGGCGTGCTTGTGCTTGAGGGATGTAATGAGGAAGATTGGGAAGTGATCTGTAGTGTCAGTGACAAATATCCCTGGCCTGGTGTGGAGTCTGTGTCAGTGGAGTGGTGCTAATGTTGTCAATGAGTGTAGATGTGTTATGCGCCTAATTCGTGTGGGTCTATTAATTTTGGGAATAAAAGAGTTTGCAAGTGATGTGTTAATTAAAAGTACATAATGTGGCGATGAGTGGAATATTTGAGAAGATTGATATTAAAAGTCACCCGGCTATATAGACATCACATGGGGTTTATTTAGTTTAGTGACGAAGCTGCTCGATAGATGTTGTTAAAATTTTGGAATTGTGTCATGCAGTCTATAAATAACTCCGACAGTTACGTGTTTGGGTCTATTGTTGGTGTTAATAGTGAGATCGATGAAAAGTGAGTCAAATTCTGGTCCTGGTGTTGTGTCAATTGAGTTTATATGAGAGGTGATTTTCAGCCTATCAATAGATAGGCTTATGCCATCGAGGTAGAAGATTTTTGTAAAGGCAGCCATAAAATATAAACTAGTCTTTTGTATCTTGTTTCAATTCTCGTGGAAACATCACAGTCATGCAAGTATTGAAATTGCTGGTGCTTTCTATGAAACAATTTTTTGAAATTTTGAGTTCAAATTGCTTTTTTGTGGTATTTTGTGTATGTTTGCCCTGATTTCCAAGGTGACAATTAGTAGGCATTTTTTTCATGCAGCATCACTTGTCCTAGCTGCTATGTTGTATAATGCTAGCCTTGATAGGAATCATTTGCAGCCTAATGTTTTACCTGGGTTGGTCAGTGTGCTGCCAATTACATGTTTGCTGGCTAGCTAGGGTCATGGACTTTTAGCAAGGACACATCCATGTCTGTTGGTATAACAAGCTCAGTACATCTGGTACAGACAGATGTGCATTTAGCAATATGCTTGTACCAGTAGTTTTACAATGGATATAGTATAAATATAATGTAACATTTCTGTACATTTAAAAATGGTTATATTTCTTCAAAATGTAAACTTTTGTATTTTCCATAATAAGCCCAGTGCATGCACCCAATCAATAGAATTTTTGTGCTCATTTATTCTTGTCAATCAGATTAGTTATCTTCTACCCCTCTAAAAAACCAATATTTTCTTTCTCAATTTAAAATAATGTCTTGAATTTCTTGATCCACCATCCATCTGTGCCTGTCTCTCTGGCTGTTGCATGTGTGTAGGTGTGTTGCCTATGTGTGTGTTGTAAACAGATATCAATTGATCAAATCTGACGGTTTGCTCAGAGCAAGACCAAGAAACCTATTTGTATGTACAATACGTGTCCCTTTATGATGTGTGTTGTTTTGTGCTGTATTAGTATGCCTGTATGTGTGTATGCATGCGTGTGTGTGTGTGTTGTCATGCTTCTTACATTGTATCATGTGTGTGTGTGTATAAAAAGCTGCGCCAGCATTACATAATAAAGTTAATGTCCAAAGTAAAGAATGCTGTAATAACTTATTATTATACATTCTTTGGACATTAACTTTTTATATGTATGATATGTATAATGTTTTCTATCTATTAGCTAATTAACTAATTAGAGGACTTCTGAAAAGTGATCCTTTGTGCTCACACTTTAGCTTTTTGTAACCGCAATCAACCTATATGTATACAGATGAATGCTAGGTTAATATTGTTTTAAGACAGTTATATTTATTTATAGTGTTTAAACAATTCATGTTTGTCTTTATATCTTGTCTGGTCATTTGCGGTTAAAGTGTTGTAATTTGTTTCTCTCCTGCCCAAACTCTGGAGCCAATTTTCAACCAAATTAGGTCAGAAGAACCCTTTGGTCAAGCTCTTGGTTCGATGAATCAAAAAATAATAATATAGTAATAGGGTGTTCACAGATGGGCCCAATTAAGGGGCACGCCTTCGAAAATCTATTTGTTTTTCAGTCGCAGATAAATTGCTATCACCATCTTGGTCAGAAGATCCACTGTCCCAAAACCCATATGGGGGTTTCACAATTGGATTCAAAGGTCACATGCATGGAAACCAATTCATTGAAGAATCACCAACTGCTGACACGTGACCCATAGGGGGGGGGGGGGTTACAGATTGGTCAAAGCTCATGTGTGCTGATTAAAGGGGCATTTTGTCAGAGTTAGGGTAATTATATAATTTGTTTCTCTTCTGCGAAACAACTTTGAGCCAATTGCAGCTAGCCTTGTCAGAGAGACCACTGACTCATAGGTGTGTTCAGAGAATGACACCTTGACCCCTATATACCTTTTAATGCCTCATACAAGTGTTACACATTTTGCGATCACAAAGAGAGGCAAGACTTGTGGTTCGAGAACCACCTGGTTCTTAATTACCACATTTTTTGTACCAAGTCAATTTTTAGCAGAGCATTTTTCCCATTGTAAGTAAAATAAGGGCATCACAAAATATTGTCCTCTTGATACCATCACTTAATAGGCTTCTGCATCATTGATGCTCTGGTTATGTAAAGACACACTCCCCTTCCTCTGCCAGTGGAGCGGTCTGGAAGTATGTGTAGCCATTGAAGTGAGGTGGTGACTTGTTGTCAGTGAGCCATGTTTCTGAAAAAGCTAAAACGGAGAATGACTGGTTGAGGTGATCAAGGTAGTAGTGATTTCTTCATATGATTTTGTGATACTGGCGACAGTTGAAATGGAAATAAGGAACTGATCGTTGCATGATGGTTTTATTGTGTTGTTGGATTAACTCATCTTCTGGTGTGATAGTGAGAGTCAGAACCGGAACTCTTGTGGTGGGTGACGGATGGGTTGTCACATGTTTGAGATGATATGGGATCTGTGAGTAACGGGTTGATGCGAGGGAGTTAAGTTTGATGATGTTCAATTTGGTGTCGGTGAAATATTCCATGAGTGATGCGCGAAAGTCTTCATCATGAATGTGGGTGGTTAATGTCTTCGTATATTGCAGAGCACGGCATACTGAAATAATAGTTCAATGTAAAGCAGAGCAGGGTCAGTGAGAGGGAGACAAGTTTTGAATTACGTTAACTGAAAAGGAAGGAGAAAAGAGGCTGAGAAACGGGTAGATAACAGTGAGATATCCAACAAC